>SJYC01103269.1:0-11108 GCA_006408675.1 Madoqua kirkii
GTGTGTGTGGGGGGGGGGGGGTGTGGGTGTGTGTGGGTGTGCTCAGTCATGTCCAACTCATTGTACTCTATGGATTGTAGCTATCAGGCACCTCTGTTCACGGGATTTCCCAGGCAAGAATACTGGAGGAGGTTGCCATTTCTTCTTCTAGAGGATCTTCCTGACCTGAGGATTGAACCTGTATCTCTTTCATCTCCTTCACTGGCAGGTCAATACTTCACCACTGCGCCAGTTGGGAAACCCAAATCACTAAAGTAGCACTGAGGAAAAATACAGGCTCAGGATCTGATGCTTTTGTTTTTACTGTTAGGGGTTATCTGGCCCCATTTATTTGGGCCTCAGTTCTTCTCTCACAACAGGAATAACCACTCAGGCAACAGAAAACTCCACTGGACAGAGTTAAGGGATGAATTTAGTCAATTCACTTCTTATAACTGCCAAATCACTTTAACTTTGTTCTACAGATGGAACCATTCTAAAGGAAATCAGCCCTGGGATTTCTTTGGAAGGACTGATGCTAAAGCTGAAACTCCAGTACTTTGGCCACCTCATGCGAAGAGTTGACTCATTGGAAAAGACTTCGATGCTGGGAGGGATTGGGGGCAGGGGGAGAAGGGGACGGCACAGGATGAGATGGCTGGATGGCATCACCGACTCGGTGGATGTAAATCTGAGTTGGTGATGGACAGGGAGGCCTGGCAGCTGTGTTTCATGGGGTCGCAAAGATTCGGACACAACTGAGCAACTGAACTGAACAGATGGAACCACCAATTATCTTTTGTACTTTTCTACAAAGCATGCTTTCTTCCTGAATGTGATACTTGATCCAAATGTGACTTTGGATGAGAATCATTTACAGGTAATACAGTTAAAGAGGAAGTATTTATTTTGTGCTTAAGCCCTTGCTACACTCTGTGGAAGTAACAGAAATATAAGATAGGATTCTTAACTCACAGGAAATTTTAATGTCATTAAGAATTTTAATGAAGCAACCACAAATGATTCTATACAGTATAAGCGAAGAGGTTTATTGTATATGCTAGTTGATGGGGATAAAGAACTGTCAGAGCTCAAGGAAGAAGTAAATAGAGGTCCATGGGGGCTAAAGTGAAGGGTGAACAGACTAGAGCAGAGAATGAAGATTGGGAAGAAGGAAAAATAATTTCTGATAATTAGAGTAGGAACCAACTCTAGACGTCTCCAAACACTTACCTACAGAGCTGAGTTTTAACACAGCAAATACTCTGAGTCTGTGAAGGTTTCTGAGTAGGAGAGTATAATGTACAGAATAGGATATAGTGGCTATGAATTTAGAGAACATTAATAGAGAAAAACTTTACCTAATTTTACTTTCTAAGGCCAATAAAGCAGATTTGATCTTTCTTTAATCAGAGGTGGCAAAAAGTGCTATCTCAGCCATTTTTGGTAGAGGTGAACCTCCTTGATATTCATGCAGGAATTGCAGGGCAGGAAGGAGGCTTCTCGTCCTTAGTTCATTGTGGCTGTTCCTAATACGCTCTTCTTCAAACTTGCATGGTATTTTCACAGTTTTAGCCTACTACCTCCACTGCATTCCAAGTATTCCTCCATTATCATAGCCTTTTGTTAACTTGGTCATGCTATTATGGATCCTTTTGTCATCATTTGGGACATCATGTAGAAGTGGGACTCAGTCATAACTCTGACCTCTTCCACCATCTTGCAGTAACAATATATATCTGCTCACTATTGATCCAGCACTGCTTTCTTCACCATAAGCATTAATCCTCCTCAATTAGTTAATACTTGTTAAAGCCTGGCTATGGGGGAATGTCCTCTGTATATCTTCAGATTTCTGCTTTTGGCTCTGCTTCATGAAAATCATTGTTAATGTAACAGTCCAGACTCAACACAAAAGGCTTTTGAGTTAGATATAAAATCTACCTCTAATGACTTTCCTCCTTCAAAACATCAATGCATGTACTGCTACACTCAGTGCCTCCAAGCCCGCAGCAGGCCACCACCAACCCATGCCTCTGCTGGAGAATCCCATACACTCACAGGAAAGTCTGGGTCAGTCTCTTGTGGGATCACTGCTCCATTCTCTTTTGAGATCACCGATATCTTCATTACCCCTACAATAGTTTGGTCTCAGGTAAATAGCAGAGAGAGAACACAGCTCCACCCATCAACAGAAAACTGGATTAAAGATTTACTGAGCATGCTCTGCCCATCAGAACAAGATCAGTTTCCCACTCAGCCAGTCTCTCCCATCAAGAAGCTTCCATAAGCCTCTTATCCTTCTCCATCAGCTAGCAGATAGACTGAAAATCACAATCACAGAAAACTAACCAACCTAATCACATGGACCACAGCTTCTCTAACTCAATGAAACTATAAGCCATGCTGTGTAAGGCCACCCAAGATGGTCATGGTGGAAATTTCTGACCAAATGTGGTCCATTGGAGAAGGGAACCACAAGCCACTTCAGTATTCTTGCCTTGAGAACGCCATGAGCAGTATGAAAAGGCAAAAAGATAGGACACCGAAATATGAAGTCTCCAGGTTGGTAAGTGTCCAATATGCTACTGGAGATCAGTGGAGAAATGACTTCAAAGAAGAATGAAGAGATGGAGTCAAAGCTAAAAACAACACCCAGTTGTGGATGAGACTGGTGATGGAAGCAAAGTCCGATGCTGTAAAGAGGAATATTGCATAGGAACATGGAATGTTAGATCCATGAATCAAGGCAAATTGGAAGTGGTCAAACAGGAGATGGCAAGATTGAACGTTGACAATTTAAGAATCAGCGAACTAAAATGAACTGAAATGGGTGAACTTAATTCAGATGGCCAAATATCTGCTACTATGGGCAAGAATCCCTTAGAAGAAATGGAGTAGTCATTATAGTCAACAAAAGAGTCTGAAATGCAGTACTTGGATGCAATCTCAAAAATGACAGAATGATCTCTGTTCATTTTCAAGGCAAATCATTCAACATCAGAATAATCCAAGTCTATAACCTGACCAGTAATGCTGAAGAAGCTGAAGTTGAACAATTTTATGAAGACCTACAAAGCCTTCTAGAAATAACACCCCCCAAAACTGTCCTTTTCATTATAGGGAACTGTAATGCAAAGGTAGCATGTCAAGAAACACCTGATTCAGTTCAGCTCAGTTTATTTGCTAACTCATGTCTGCCTCTTTGTGACTCCATGAACCACAGCACACCAGACTTCCCTGTCCATCACAACTCCTGGAGCCCACAAAAACCCATGTCCATTGAGTCGGTGATACAATTCAACCATCTCATCCTCTGTCCTCCCCTTCTTCTCCTGCCCTCAATCTTTCCCAATATCAGGGTCTTCTCAAATGAGTCAGCACTTCACATCAGGTGGCCAAAATATTGGAGTTTCAGCTTCAACAACAGTCCTTTCAATGAACTACCAGGACTGATCTGCTCTAGGGTAGACTTGTTGGATTTCTTTACACTCCAAGGGACTCTCAAGAGTCTTCTCCAACACACAGTTCAAAAGCATCAATTCTTTGGCACTCAGCTTTTTTAATAGTCCAAATCTCACATCCATATATGACCATTAGAAAAACCATAGCCTTGACTAGACAGACCTTTCTGACAAAGTAATGTCTCTGCTTTTTTAATATGCTCTCTAGGTTGGTCATAACTCTCCATGAAGTAGTGTCTTTTAATTTCATGGCTGCAATCACCATCTTCAGTGATATGAGAGCCCTCAAATAATAAAGTCAGTCTGTTTCTACTGTTTCTGCTGTTTTCCCATCTGTTTGCCATGAAGCAATGGGACCAGATGCCATGATCTTCGTTTTCTGAATGTTGAGCTTTAAACCAACTTATTCACTCTCCTCTTTTGCTTTCATCAAGAGGCTCTTTAGGTCCTCTTCACTTTCTGCCATAAGGGCGGTGTCATCTGAATATATGAGGTTATTGATATTTCTCCCAGAAGTGCAGATTCCAGCTTTTGCTTTCTCCAGCCCAGCATTTCTCATGATGTACTCTGCATGTAGGTTAAACAAACAAGGTAACAATATACAGCCTTGACATACTCCTTTTCGTATTTGGAACCAGTCTGTTGTTCCATGTCCAGTTCTAACTGTTGCTTCCTGGCCTGCATATAGGTTTCTCAAGAAGCAGGTCAGGTGGTCTGGTATTCCCATCTCTTTCAGAATTTTCCACAGTTTCTTGTGATCCACACAGTCAAAGGCTTTGGCATAGTCAATAAAGCAGAAATAGATGTTTTTCTAGAACTTTCTTGCTTTTTTGATGATCCAGTGGATGTTGGCAATTTGATCTCTGGTTCCTCTGTCTTTTCTAAAACCAGCTTGAACATCTGGAAGTTCATGGTTCACGTATTGCTGAAGCCTGGTTTGGAGAATTTTGAGCATTACTTTACTAGTGTGTTAGATGAGTGCTGCTGTGTGGTAGTTTGAGCATTCTTTGGCATTGCCTTTCTTTGGAATTGGAATGAAAATTGACCTTTTCCAGTCCTGTGGCCACTGCTGAGTTTTCCATATTTGCTGGCATATTGAGTGCAGTACCTTTCACAGCATCATCTTTCAGGTTTTGGAATAGCTCCACTGAAATTCCATCACCTCCACTAGCTTTGTTCATAGTGATGCTTCCTAAGGCCCACTTGACTTCACATTCCAGGATGTCTGGCTCTAGATGAGTGTTAGTGATCATACAATCATGATTACCTGGATCATGAAGATCTTTTTTGTACAGTTCTTTTGTGTATTCTTGCCACCTCTCTTTAGTATCTTCTGCTTCTGTTAGGTCCATACCATTTCTGTCCTTTATTGAGCCCATCTTTGCATGAAATATTCCCTTGGTATCTCTAATTTTCTTGAAGAGATCTCTAGTCTTTCTCATTTTATTGTTGCTTTCTATTTCTTTGTACTGATCACTGAAGAAGGCTTTCTTATCTCTCCTTGCTATTCCTTGGAACTCTGCGTTCAAATGGGTATATCTTTTCTTTTCTCCTTTGCTTATCCCTTGTCTTCTTTTCACACCTATTTGTTAGCCCTCTTCAGACAGCCATTTTGCTTTTTTGCATTTCTTTTTCTTGGTGATTGTTGATCCCTGTCTCCTGTACAATGTCACAAACTTCTGTCCATAGTTCATCAAGCACTCTATCAGATCCAATCCTTTAAATCTATTTCTCACTTCTACTGTATAATCATAAGGGATTTGATTTAGGTCATACCTGAATGGTCTAGCGGTTTTCCCTACTTTCTTCAAGTTAAGTCTGAATTTGGCAATAAGGAGTTCATGACCTGGGACATAGTCAGCTTCTGGTCTTGTTTTTGCTGACTGTATAGAGCTTCTCCATCTTTGGCTGAAAATATATATAATCAATTTGATTTTGATATTGACCATTTGGTAATGTCCATGTGGAAGGACTCATGTTGAAGCTGAAACTCTAATATTTTGGCAACCTGATGCAAGGAGCACTCATTTGAAAAGACCTTGCTGGGAAATATTGAAGGTGCGAGGAGCACGGGATGACATGGGATGAAATGGTTGTATGGCATCACAAACTCAATGGACATGATTTTGACTAAACTGTGGGAGTTGGTGATGAACAGAGATGCTTGGCGTGCTGCAGTCCATGGGGTCGCAAAGATTCAGACATGACTCAGCAACTGAACTGAACTGAATAATTTTCCATTTTCAATATGAAAGAGATAAAGTAAAATTGACATCTCCATAATTACTTTGCCCCAGGTGTTTAAGATTAAATAAGAAGCAACCTGGAACACAGTCCAATTTATGGTTTTTCCAGTAGTCATATAGAGATGTAACAGTTGGACCATAAAAAGACTGAGCATCAAAGAATTGATAATTTGAAACTGTGATGATAGAGAAGCCTCTTGAAAGTCCCTTGGTCTGCAATGAAATCAAACCAGTTCAGCCCTAAAGAAAATCAACCTTGAATATTCATTGGAAAGACTGATGCCGAAGCTGAAGTTCCTATATTTTGGCCACCTGATGCGAAGAGCCAACTCATTGGAAAAGACCTTGAGGCTGGGAATGATTGAGGGCAGGAAAAGAAGCAAGTTACAGAGAATGAGATGGTTCCATGGTATACTGAATCAATGGATATGTGTTTGAGCAAACTCTGGGAAATAGTGAGGGACAGGGAAGCCTGGCATGCTGTAGTTCATGGGATCACGAAGTGTTGGACAAGACTGAGCTATTGAACAAGAACAACTTGGAACTAGAAAGTTGGCATAAAGGCTGGGCAGTCACCCACAGGCTATTGCTGAGGGTCCAGCCCAAGATAAGAAAGTGACTCTCTATAAAATATATTGATGAGGTGCACTAACTTGGGAGAAAAGGCCATATTCCAATGTTGTCAAAAGTGTGGGTCACACAAATTTTTAAATCCTTCAACATTCGACAATAAGGTAATAGTCCTATTAAGGAATCTGTTATAAAAAAATAAGACTTTGACATCCAGTCTCCTTGTTATGTCACTTTCCTCCTTTCCCCACAGTGATTTTTGCTGTGAGGTTGTCAAACAAACAGGCTAGACCTTGTGCAGTGCTTGTAGCCTGGAGCAGTAGAGAGCTGCTTAGCACAATCTTTGCAGCTTCCTTGTGAGAGTTGCAACAATTAGTTTCCTTTTCCTCAGTCAAGCCATATTTAACATAGAAAAGTAGTGACACTCTGTTGAAATATCTGAAAGGAGAGAACTCAGATAACAGGGAGGATAGCAGGAGCCTGCAAGGTGTACTGATCTGTGGAAAATGCAAAAAATTATAAGGAAACTACCACCAGTTGAATTTGGAAGTGTGGGTGGGAGAGACTTGGAAGACATTGATATCTATGTGATCACAGAAAATAAATATAAACAGTTTGAGGTAGAAACCATTCCTAGAAAAGTATCAAGAGAATCTGAAAAGAGGGAATGATTTTTTTTTCCCAGTTATCCTGTCTTGAATAGATTCTAAACAGATTTTCTTATTCCTCCAGGTCCGTAAGTGGGAACTAATGAAAAATTGAATCTTGAATAATATAGGAACTTAACATTTACTCTGTGGTTATGCAAATATACTTCAAACTCATACTGTTTAAGCTAGCAAATATATATATATATATATATATTTACATATAAATATATGTATATATTCCAAGCCCCAGGAGCAGCCACTGATTCTACCACTGAAATTATTCCATCTACTCTGACAAGCCCTGTATCAGTGCAGGTAGAAGGGGGCAGTTGTGTAAGCAACAGTAAAAAAGAGTAGCTTTTACTGCTTTGCCAGGAAAGGGGGGCCACAGCAGGCTAATGCCCTCAAGACCATCGAACCACTCTGGAGTGAAGAGTGAGTTTTATAGTGTGCACTAGTGGAAAAGAACCTGCTTGCCAATGCAGGGGACATAAGAGATGTGGGTTTGATCCTTGGATCAGAAGATCTCCTGGAGAAGGGCACAGCAACCCACTCCAGTATTCTTACCTAGAGAGCCCCATGGACAGAGGAGCCTGGCAGGCTACAGACTATGGGGCTGTAAAGAGTCAGACACGACTGAAATGACTTAGCACAGACACATGCATGGCCTTATTTTGGCCATGTAACCAGAAGTACCAGAAATGGCCTACATTTCCCTCCCAAAAAGTGCCATTGAGTTGACCAGATGAGAGAAGGGAAGGTCAATTTTCCCTTCCTAGGTGATGAAAGCCTACGTTGAAATATAGTCTGCATCAAAAAGCATCTACAATTAGCAGAGACCCATTGGCCCACATAGGATGTACAGTGAGAATGACACAAACCTTAGCTGTTCTGCCACTCTAAGATGTGAGGGATGCAATCACAGCATGAACTAGACCATCTTGACTTTTACAAATGGCATATAAAATTGACTTGTATTTGGAGTTCCCCAAATCTATTTTTTTAAGATCTAGAGATCTAAAATTAAGGCAAAATTGAAAAAGTATCAAAGAAAAGAGCAGATCTGGAATGTTTAGGGCAATTCTAAAATATCATCCTTGGGAGACCCAAAAGTCCCAGTATGACCTGTTACAGGGAAACAACAGAAAATTTTGCCAAGTATTCCAGTTTACTTTTAATACCAAAAGGGTCAGAATTTGTGTTAGACTTCAAAAATATACATTGTTCATGTTCACCCATCATCTGCAAGTTAGAAGCATTTCAGAAGAAAGAAAAACTTAATTTAAGATTCTTTTGGCCACATGCCTTTTCAGTGAAGGATTATAGTAGTTTTGGCATGATATGAAGATGAATAAGAGTTCTCAAAAAATTAAAAATAGAACTTTCATACAACCTAGAAATAAATATATGCCTAATATCTGGAGGGCTGAGAGGAGCTACTCCACGTTCAAGGTGTGAACAGCATCTGCACTTTTCTGGAGCGGCCGTGAAGAGATACCTCACGTCCAAGGTAAGAGAAACCCAAGTAAGATGGTAGGTGTTGTGAGAGGACATCCAAGGGCTGACACACTAAAACTATAATCACAGAAAACTAGTCAATCTAATCACACTAGGACCACAGCCTTGTCTAACTCAATGAAACTAAGCCATGCCATGTGGGGCCACCCAAGACAGGTGGGTCATAGTGGAGAGGTCTGACAGAATGTTGTCCACTGGAGTAGGGGATGGCAAAGCACTATAGTATTCTTGCCTTGAGAATCCTATGAACAATATGAAAAGACAAGAGTATATTGAAAGAGGAACTCCCCAGATTGGTAGGTGCCCAATATGCTACTGGAGATCAGTGGAGAAATAACTCCAGAAAGAATGAAGGGATGGAGCCAAAGCAAAAACAATACCCAGTTGTGGATGTGACTGGTGATAGAAGCAAGGCCCAAAGCTGTAAAGATAAATATTGTATAGGAACATGGAATGTCAGGCCCATGAATCAAGGCAAATTGGAAGTAGCCAAACAGGAGATGGCAAGATGACTGGACTGAACTGAACTGAAGATTTCACTGAGTAATCATATGTCATGATTAAATTTTACTCTGTATAAATTGACAGAGAACTAAACTGCTAAGGTGTTTAATGAAATATCATAAAAGTTACCAATGATCTTTGAGAAAAGTGATATGAGACAGAATCATAACAAAATAAATATGGTGCAATAAGCTTGAGGCACTTAGTAATGTACCACAGGAATATCTCACTCAGGGTATGTAATGTAAACGAACTGAGCCAGGAATTATAAGATCTGATCTCTGGTAATATTCCTCCCTATATATATGTCCTTGAACAAATTGCTTCCTAAAGTTTCAGTTTCCTCATCAACAAAATAAAAGCAATCATAGTTCCTCATCCCTGGGTTGTTATAATGATTGAATGATGTAATTAGGTAAATCATACAGCATAGCACTGAATCTGGAGTTGGGATTTAATAATGATTGCTCCCCTTCATGTCCCCAAATTCCATTAGGCTTGATCATCTGATTTTCCAGCTCCCAAGTTATTTGAAACAGCAAATTAAAGTGTGGGAGGCTGCTAGGACAGGTTTTATTGATTTTGATAAAAAGTGACAGCTGGTAAACTGATGTGGCAGAAGCAATACTAGACAAATTAAAAATATATATTAGATGTAAACAAGCTGCAGAGATCTAGGACAATTAATTCAGCAACAAACAGTTTTACAAACATCAAAAATGATGAGGAATCACCATTACAGTATAGTAATCACTGTTCTCAACAGGGATCTTATGCTGCTGGATTCTGATCTGAGAACAGGCCCTGTTCATGTTCTTAGATTTTAAGAAAAGTTTGGGGTATAAAGTGAGAAAGGAGCCAAACCCACTGCATACACATTCACACATTGTATCTTAGTCTTCTTAGCAGCATTAGCAGGTCAGTAATTATATTCTACCTCATAGAACAGAAAGCAGAGGTACAGAATGATTAAGTAGCATGCCCAAGCCCATACATGACAATTCCAATACAGTATTGTAAGTAAAATAAAGTGAAAATAAAAATTTAAAAAAAGAAAAACACATCACAGAAACACAGAGGATTATGAGCAACTACTACTATATGCTAGTAAATTATAAACCTAGAAGAAATGAAAATTCTTAGAAAGGTACAATCTTCTAAAACAGAAACAGGAAGAAACAGAAAATATCAACAGACCAATCACAAGTACTGAAATTAAAACTATGATTTTAAAACTCCCAACAAACAGACATCTAGGACCAGATGGCTTCACAGGTAAAATGCTATCAAACATTTAAAGAGTCAACACCTATTCTTCTGAAACTATTCTGAAAATTACAGAGGAAGGAACACTCCCAAGCTCATTCTACAAGGCCACCATTGCCCTAATACCAAAACCAGACAAAGATAGCACAAAAAAGGAAATTAGAGACCAACATCATTGATGAACATAGAGGAAAAGTCTTCAACAAAGTACTAGCAAAAAAAAATCCATCAATACATTGAAAGGATCATATACCTTGATCAAGTGGGACTTACCCCAGAGATGCAAGGATTTTTCAATATCCACAAATCAATCATAGGTGATAAACTACATGAACAAATTGAAGACTAAAAGTCATATGATCATCTCAACAGATGCAGAGAAAGCTTCTGACAAAATTAAACACCATTTATGATAAAAATTCACTATTTACAGAAAATAGGCTCCCCTGCCCATGGGATTTCCCAGGCAAGAATAATGGAGTGGGTTGCCATTTTCTCCTCCAAAGGATCTTCCCTAATCAGGGATCGAAGCCACATCTCCTGTGTCTCCTGCATTGGCAGGTGGATTCTTTACCTCTGAGCCACCTGGGGGAAGCCTAGGATTACACGTTATTACACATACATGCTACAATATATACAAGAGTCAATCAAATAAGACCCACAGTATAGCACAGGAAACTCTATTCAATATTCTATAATAACCTTGATGAGAAAAGAATCAGAGAAAGAATAGGTATATCTATATATGCATATACAGATAAGTATGTATATGTAACATGTACAGATAGATATGTATATGTATAGATACATATCTATATCTATATGTATAACTGAATCACTTTGCTGTACATCTGAAACTATTAACACAACATTAATCAGCTATACTCCAATATAAAATAAACATTAAATTA
>SJYC01103271.1:0-18869 GCA_006408675.1 Madoqua kirkii
TTTTCTCCACATCCTCTCCAGCATTTATTGCTTGTAGATTTTTGGATCGCAGCCATTCTGACTGGTGTGAAGTGGTACCTCATTGTGGTCTTGATTTGCATTTCTCTGATAATGAGTGATGTTGAGCATCTTTTCATGTGTTTGTTAGCCATCCGTATGTCTTCTTTGGAGAAATGCCTGTTTAGATCTTTGGCCCATTTTTTGATTGGATCATTTGTTTTTCTGGAGTTGAGGTGCATCAGTTGCTTGTATATCTTTGAGATTAGTTGTTTGTCAATTGCTTCATTTGCTATTGTTTTCTCCCATTCAGAAGGCTGTCTTTTCACCTTACTTATAGTTTCCTTTGTTGTGCTGAAGCTTTTGACTTTAATTAGGTCCCATTTGTTTATTTTTGCTTTTATTTCCAGTATACTGGGAGGTGGATCATAGAGGATCCTGCTGTGATATATGTCCGAAAGTGTTTTGCCTATGTTCTCCTCAAGGAGTTTTAAAATTAACACCCCCAAAAAGATGTCCTTTTCATTATAAGGGTCGGGAATGCAAAAGTAGGAAGTCAAGAAAGACCTGGAGTAACAGGCAAATCTGGCCTTGGAATGCGGAATGAAGCAGGGTGAAGACTAATAGAGTTTTGCCAAGAAAATGCACTTGGTCATAGCAAACACCCACTTCCAACAATACAAAAGAAGACTCTACATATGGACATCATCAGATGGTCAACTCCGAAAAGAGACTGATTATATTCTTTGCAGCCAAAGATGGAGAAGCTCTATACAGTCAGCAAAAACAAGACCAGAAGCTGATTATGTCCCAGGTCATGAGCTCCTTATTGCCAAATTCAGATTTAAATTGAAGAAAGTAGGGAAAACCACCAGACCATTCAAGTATGACCTAATCAAATCCCTTATGATTATACAGTGGAGGTGAGAAGTAGATTTAAGGGACTATATCTGATAGAGTGCTTGATAAACTATGGAATAAGGTTCATGATCTTGTACAGGAGACAGGGATAAAAACAATTCTCATAAAAAAGAAATGCAAGAAAGCAACATGACTGTCTGGGGAGGCCTTACAAATAGCTGTGAAAAGAAGTGAAAAGCAAAGGAGAAAAGGAAAGATATAAGCATCTGAATGCAGATTTCCAAAGAATAGCAAGGAGAGATAAGATTTCTCAGGGATCAATGCAGATAAATAGAGGAAAACAACAGAATGAGAAAGACTAAAGATCTCTTCAAGAAAATTAGAGATACCAAGGGAACATTTCATGCAAAGATGAGCTCGAAAAGGAACAAAATGGTAAAGATCTAAAAGAATCAGAAGATATTTAGAAGACGTGACAAGAATACACAGAACTGTACAAAAAAGATCTTCACAACCCAGATAATCATGATGGTGTGATCACTCACCTAGAGCCAGACATCCTGGAATGTGAAGTCAAGTGGGCCTTAGGAAGCATCGCTATGAACAAAGCTAGTGGAGGTGATGGAATTCCAGTTAAGCTATTTCAAATTCTGAAAGATGATGCTGTGAAAGTATTGCACTCAATATGCCAGCAAATTTGGAAAAAGTCAGCAGTGGCCACAGGACTGGAAAAGGTCAGTTTTCATTCCAATTCCAAGGAAAGGCAATGCCAAAGAATGCTCAAACTACCTCACAACTGCACTCATCTCACACACTAGTAAAGTAATGCTCAAAATTCTCCAAGCCAGGCTTCAGCAGTACTTGAACCATGAACTCCCAGATGTTCAGGCTGGTTTTAGAAAAGGCAGAGGAACCAGAGATCAAATTGCCAACATCTGCTGGACCATTGACAAAGAAAGAGAGTCCAGAAATACATCTATTTCTGCTTTATTGACTATGCCAAAGCCTTTGACTCTGTGGATCACAAGAAACTGTGGAAAATTCTGAAAGAAATGGGAATACCAGACCACCTGACCTGCCTCTTGAGAAATCTGTATGCAGGCCAGGAAGCAACAGTTACAAATGGACATGGAACAACAGATTGTTTCCAAATAGGAAAAGGAGTACATCAAGGCTGTATATTGTTACTCTGTTTATTTAACTTATATGCAGAGTACATCATGAGAAATACTGGGCTGGAAGAAGCACAAGCTGGAATCAAGATTGCCGGGAGAAAAATCAATAACTTCCGATTTGCAGATGACCACACCCTTATGGCAGAAAGTGAAGAGGAACTAACACAAACATCTTGATGAAAGTGAAAGAGGAGAGTGAAAAGTTGGCTGAAACCTCAACCTTCAGAAAATTAAGATCATGCATCCGGTCCCATCACTTCATGGGAAATAGATGGGGAAACAGTAGAAACAATGTCAGACTTTATTTTGGGGGGCTCCAAAATCACTGCAGATGATGACTGCAGCCATGAAATTAAAAGATGCTTACTCCTTGGAAGGAAAGTTATGACCAACCTAGATAGCATATTCAAAAGCAGAGACATTACTTTGCCAACAGAAGTCCACTAGTCAAGGCTACGTTTTTTCCAGTGGTCATGTATGGATGTGAGAGTTGGACTGTGAAGAAAGCTGACTGTTGAAGAATTGATGCTTTTGGACTGTGGTGTTGGAGAAGACTCTTGAGAGTCCCTTGGCCTGCAAAGAAATCCAACCAGTCCATCTTAAAGGAGATCAGTCCTGGGTGTTCATTGGAAGGACTGAGGCAAATTTGAAAGTGCAAAACTTTGGCCACTTCATGCGAAGAGTTGACTCGTTAGAAAAGACTCTGATGCTCAGAGGGATTTGGGGCAGGAGGAGACAGGAATGACAGAGAATGAGATGGCTGGATGGCATCACCGACTCAACGGACATGAGTTTGAGTGAACTCCGGTATTTGGTTATGGACAGGGAGTCCTGGCGTGCTGCAATTCATGGGTCACAGAGAGTCTGATACCACTGCGTGACTGAACTCAACTGAACAATGTCCGGGTATTTATCCAAAGAAAACAAAAACACTAATTTGAAAAAATATATGCACTCCTATGATAATTGTAGCATTAGTTATAATAGCCAAGATATGGAAGCAACCTAAGTGTTCCCTGATAGACAAATGGACTAAGAAGATGTTACATACACACACACACACACAGACACACACACACACACATTAAAATGTTACTCAGTCATAAGAAATAAGTCTTTTCATTTGCAACAAGATGGATGGATCTAGAGGGTATTATGCTAAGTGAAACAAGTCAGAGAAATGTAAGGATACCACTTATAGGTGGAATCTGTAAAACAAAATGAAAAAAGAAGTGAGACTCATGGATACAGAGAACAAATGGGTGATTGCCAGAAGGGACTAGCTAGGGTGAAGCAGTAGGTACAGAGATTAAGAGAATGAAGAGGCATAGACTTCCAGTTAAGTAATAAATAAGTTATAGGGCTGTAATATATAGTGTAAGAGATATGGTCAAAAATACTGTAATTACTCTGAATGGGGACAAGTGGTTCAAACAAGAAAGAAAATTCTTATATAAAAGATATAGTTTAAAGTGAGTTTACTACTTGCTGAGAAAGTTGTAATTTAAAACTGTTGAAGTGCATTTCTCCCAGTATTATGAGAATTTTCTCATACTGTTTCCTCATTCTTCTTCACCATTGTCAAGTTAAATTGGTAGATCCAACATGAAACCAAAGGAAGAAGTCAAAGGAAGTTATGCATTTGAACCTTCTATGAGTTTTAGGAACTTCTACATTTCAGCTGTAATATATCTGGTGGTCAATGAAATCTCACAGAAGTCTGCTAGTTGGCTTTGTTTCATTGCACTCTGCTCCAAAACAGTGGGTTCCCAACTATAGGATAGAAGAGATGCTCACACAGTAATAGTGAAATAGGGCCCATTAACGTGATGAAGGCCAGGAGTAAAATTGTTTATTTATTTTTTTTCCTCAGAGATGAGGTTCATTAGGTACTATTGCTCAAGAGTTGCATTCTAGACATTTGTGGGGAGCAATTCTTCATTGTGCAGGACTACCCTCTGTATTATATTCCTGACCTTTACTCCACAAATTCTGATGTCATCCCGCAAACCCAAAATGATCCTACACAATTCCAAATGTTCCCTGGTTGAGGGGAGTATCAGATTGGGTAGGAAATTAATTTACCCAGCATATGCTTATAATCCTGAAGCACTGGTGAGCTGAATGAATTACACAAAACATTGACCATAGTCAGTATTAGAAAATTTTTTAAAAAATCACCAAATACCAAATGCGAATTAACACAAAATTAAAATGACCTACACAAATTTTTAAACAGTTGTACTCACCATGTTCTCCACTGTTCTAAATATCTGGTTAGCTCTCTCTAGCCATGGGCCAGGATCGAAGAATGGGCAGTTTAACATTGTAATCAACACATACTTCCTGTGGTGCCTCCTTTCTTCACTTCCAGGCTTGCTTTTCTGTGATTCTGTGTAACTGATCACTCTTCACTGTCATTTCCTTTTCCTTTGTATTGACAGAGGCTAGTGTCTTTGTCTATTCTTGTTGAGCAGTTTGACTTCTTTCCACAGGATTGCTATTAAGTGCTACATGGTGATAAACGAGCCAGCACACATTTTTGGCTCTTTTCCCCCTGGAATCCTTTCTTGTTTTGTTATCTTCTTTCATCATTCATGTTTCTGCTAATTTTTAGCTTAACTCAAGGATTGGCAAACTCTGGCCAGCTGGCCAGCCTTCCATTTTTACAAATAAAGTTCTATTGGCACACATACACACAATAGTCATACTCATTATTTGAATAAACTTTTGGAACTTGCCCTTTCAATTAAAATATTTGACCCAAGTTCCTTGTGACTTACTACCACAAATATCACTTAAGAATGCTAAGTATCTCTTGGGGGAAAAAAAAAAAGCAGCATAGATTATCCTTCTCTGTTTTAGATGTGTGATGAACAAGTAAAAGGTGATGAAGGCCCTGAAGAATGTTATGTGCATGTAGAGTGAGTGTACACTTGAGATTCTGTATCTTGGTTCATGGGTCATATGTTTTATAGCTTAATAGGTAAGCGCATTTGGACTAAGAAAAAAGCAAGATGCTTGTTTTTAGTTTTACAGTAATTGATGCACCATTCTTGCCTCTCTTTCCTGAGGGCCAGGGCCTCCATAGGATGACTGCCCAGTGTGACTTCTGCATATAAATCATACCTGCCGCCTGTTATTTAATGGCTAGCAGTGCTGACTCAATAACAGCAAGATTCTAGAAAATTTTTCCCTCCAGCCCTGGGTGCTCCCCATAGAGGTAATTGTCTAGAAAATAAATTTCCTGGACAAAGAACAAGAACTTGCAGTCATAGAAACATCTTTTATTGTCTTAAAAGTTAACTTTCAACTATGCTGATATGTCTGGTTGTTCAGTCTTCAGAGTTATTGTGATAAATTTTCATCACACATAAATAGATTTACATAGTTTGTTTTCAATTAAAGGACCCTGAGAAACCCACTGGGCATCTCTAATGATGGCAGAGACCTATATTTTTTTCCAGCAGTTTTGTCAGTAGCAAGGTAATGTATTAAATACAAGGAAAAACACCGTTGCAAAACCAATTTGCTAAGGGGCTTGTAAAATCCAGCTTTCAAAAGTTACTGAGGCATCAAAGTAAAGGACCAAAGAACTAGATATTTTGATCAGTTTCTCAAGGTCAAACACATTATTAATTCATCAAATATCTCTTTCTGCTGAAGTTATTTGAAAAGCAAACAACCTGTTCTGTGCAGATGTTGTACTTAATAACTCTAATGCTTCAAGAAAAAAGGCAGTGATGGAACAAACAGAATTTTCTACTACATAAGGAATGCTTTCATTGGTCTTAAAAACACTTGCATCATTAATAAATACTTTGAATATTCTTAATAAGAAACCTGAGAAAATATGACTGTAGTAGTTTTAGCTGATTATCTTTTATGCCATTTATATCTGCTGATTTAGAGGACAAACCATTAAAAATTCTAAGGAGGTTGAATATTCTAAGTTGTCTTGATTATCTTTGTTGTAGAAATAGAAGGTGCTCAATTTATGCTTTGTGATAAATGTTAGTCATGACTGATCTGGCTCCTCAAATGTTTCCAGCAAAATTGGCTGTGCAGGGGAGGGTGTCTGGAAACCTATTGTCTTTTCTCAGACTTCAGCCATGAAACTTCCTTTCTCTAGCTTTATAAAAGGAGACCTCAAAACTGATGATTCCAGAAACTCCTTTTTGCTAACGCTTACATTTCTCTCTTTAAATTGATTCAGAACTATTTCATAACTGTTCTACTCCACATATATAATAAGAAAACTGTGCTACGTATCCTGCTCAGTACTCTTCTACTCAAAGAGAAGTGAGCACACATTTCTGGGTAAGTCTACCATTTTACATGGGGAGGTTGAGGGAAGACAAAATAAATATGATGATTAATTTTGAGTCAACTTGACTGGGCCAAGTAGTGCCCAGATTAAACATTATTTCTGGGTGGATCTGTGAGGGTGTAGCTAGATGAGATTAGCATTTGAAATCAGTGGACTCAGGAAAGCAGACAGCCCTCCCTAATTTGTGTAGGCATTACCCAATCTGCTGAGGCCCTGAATAGAACAAAAAGATGGAAGAAGGAAGCATGCTTGCCTAGTCGTGTCAGACTCTTTGGGAGCTCATGGACTATAGCCCACCAAGCTCTCTGCCCATGGGATAATCCAAGCAAGAATACTGGGAGTGGGCTGCCATTTCTTCCTTCAGGGGATCTTCCTGACCCAAGGATTGAACCAGTGTCTCCTGTGTTTCCTGCATTGTAAGTGAATTCTTTCATACTGAGCCACCAGGGAAGACTGGTGGAAAAAGGAGAAATTCACCTCTGTTTGTTTCTTGCTTGCCTTTTGAGGCTGGGATGTTGATTTTCTGCCCTTGGACTGGGATTTACACTACAAGTTCTCCTGGTTCTCTGGTCTCTGGACTTGAACTGGGATGATACCACTGGCTTTCTTGAGTCTCCAAGTGGCAGAAAGCAGATCACAGGACTCCTTAGCCTCAGTAATTGTGTGAACCAATTTCTCATAATAAATTATCTATCTAACTACAGAAGAAGATTTATATATAGAACATATATATATGCATGCATGCTCAGTCACTTCAGTTGCATCTGACTTTGTACAACCCCATAGACTGTAGCCCACCGGGCTCCTCGGTCCATGGGATTCTCCAGGCAAGAATACTGGAGCGGGTTGTCATGCTCTCCTCCAGGGGATCTTACCAATCCAGGAATCAAACCTGCATCTCTTCTCCTGCATTGGCAGGTGAGCTCTTAATCATTAGCATCATCTGGGGAGCCATATGGATAACCCTAATACACCAGTCACCAAAGCATTATGACCTGGGACAATAGTGGGTCACAAGTATTAATCCTATATAACCTGACCTAATACATGATGTGGGCTTACTATACCACTAAGGTATACCAACAGTTAGAACTGCACATGGAACAACAGACTGTTTCCAAATAAGAAAAGGAGTACATCAAGGCTTCATATTGTCACCCTGCTTATTTAACTTATATGCAGAGTACATCATGAGAAATGCTGGACTGCAAGAAGCAAAAGCTGGAATCAAGATTGCTGGGAGAAATATCAATAACTTCAGATATGCAGATGACACCACTCTTATGGCAGAAAGTGAAGAGGAACCAAAAAGCCTCTTGATGAAAGTGAAAGAGGAGAGTGAAAAGTTGGCTGAAAGCTCAATATTCAGAAAATGAAGATCATGGCATCTGGTCCCATCATTTCATGGGAAATAGGTGGGGAAACAGTGGAAACAGTGTCAGACTTTATTTTGGGGGGCTCCAAAATCACTGCAGATGGTGACTGCAGCCATGAAATTAAAAGCAGCTTACTCCTTGCAAGGAGGGTTATGACCAACCTAGATAGCATATTAAAAACAGAGACATTACTTTGCCGACAAAAGTCCTTCTAGTGAAGGTTATGGTTTTTCCAGTAGTCATGTATGGTTGTGAGAGTTGGACTGTGAAGAAAGCTGATCGCCAAAGAATTGATGCTTTTGAAATGCGGTATTGGAGAAGACTCTTGAGAGTCCCTTGGACTGCAAGGAGATCCAACCAGTCCATTCTAAAGAAGATCAGTCCTGGGTGTTCTTTGGAAAGAATGATGCTAAAGCTGAAACTCCAGTTCTCTGGCCACCTCATGCAAAGAGATGACTCATTGGAAAAGACTTTGATGCTTGGAGGAATTGGGGGCAGGAGGAGAAGGGGACGACAGAGGATGAGATGGCTGGATGGCATCACCAACTTGATGGACCTGAGTCTGAATGAACTCCGGGAGTTGGTGATGGACAGGGAGGCCTGGCGTGCTGCAGTTCATGGGACTGCAAAGAGTTGGACATGACTGAGCAACTGAATTGAGCTGAAGGTATACCATAAATTATAACTGACTAATAAGTTTGTGAAAAATCTATATGAGAAGATAAGTGCAGTTACTTAAAAGCTCGAAGAAGTAATAAGAAGAGAAAGAGGAAGAAGACCTGAGGGAAAGGGTAGTTTACATAGTTGAAGTGCATATGGTCCCTTCTGACATTTATAAAGCATGGGAAATCACAAGCTCATGTAGATTAGAGTGAGAAGAGACGAATATACTTTCTAATTCTGAATAGGTGCTCGAATCATTAATGAACAGCTCTGGCTTCAGTAATTCTTGGCAGAAAAAGACATAGGATCACTTATAACTTGTGGAAGCCGCAACCTATGAGGGTGAGAGGAAGTAACCACTTTATAGAGCCGACTCCACTGAATTTCCTAGTTTGCAAAAGAGAGCCAAGGTAAATGATTTTTCATGTTGAGCTGCAAGAGCTCTGTCCCTGTATAGATGGCTGATGCCTATCAGGTCCTCTTAATACAATGGCTTCCAGGCTAAAGCAGTTAAGATTTACTGCTGAGTCAGTTTCAGTGAGATGAGACTGTTCGTCAGTGTATCCCTGTAATGTCAGGATCTATGAGGATGCCAGCAGGTGGCTGCATGTGAGCTGGGGGCAACTGGGTTGAATTTGGAATTCAGCAAATACTGCTGCTTGTAACACCTTCTCGGACTCAAACTCCAGGGAGTTCTAATACAATTTATTTTCTTCTGGTTAGGCTTTCTTTCCAGTAAAAGCTCAGGAAATGACAAATAAATTCCTGGCCAAATTAGTTTTTAGACCACATCTAGAATAATATTATTAATGGTGGAACTGAAAATGTGGGCTTCCCCAGTGGCTTAGCAGGTGAAGATATCTGCTTGTACTGAGGGAGACACAGGAGATATGGGTTTGATCCCTGGGTTAGGAAGATTCTCTGGAGAAGGAAAATGGCACCCATTCCAGTATTCTTGCCTGGAAAGTCACGTGGACAGAGGATCCTGGCTGACTACAGTCCAAAGTGTCGGAAAGAGTTGGACATAACTGAGTGACTAAGTTAGTGCGCATACTTAAAAGTTTGCTAAGCATTTCCTTCTTTTTGTTTTTCACTCCATCTCCCAGGACAAAGAACCTGCACAGGCAAGTTAGAGGAAGCAATGGGAAGGTAGACAGTACCTGTGTATTATAAACATGTATTATGTACTAATCACTCTTGAAAAACTCTTCTCTGGAGAAGAATTATCACCTCAATTCATTACTTCATACATACAGCTAGTCTTCACTTCTATTCTGTACCAAAAACATCTTTTAAGCTGCTTTATTAGGTTATTGTCTGCAAATCAGTACTTGCCTTTGTCCTTGTACTAGAGATCCTCAAGGACATGCATTACAGAGGCATCTTGTTTTATATATCACCTTTCATCTTGCCACATGAAAACAGGCACACACATTTTTAATGATGGTGATAATGAAGCCACCTAGACCTTGTGCTGGGAAACTTTGACCGTCTATTCCCAAGTAACATTCAGGGAACTCTTCCAGAGTCTCTGCCTGAAGTTTTAATACAGCTCAAAGGGTAAATATTCACAGGAACCATGGAATTCAATAGAAGGCAAAAGTTCGTCACCAGTTCTCCTTCAAATCTCTCTGGATTAACTGTCTCTAATAAACCCAGCAGAATCAAGAATGTGTGTGCGTATTGCAGGCTTAATCAACATTCAGGGTTATCTTTCTCTGTGTCTGGCTAAGGCAGATATCTATTTTTCGACAGTCTGGCCAGCATTCCCCATCATTTGTTAGCATGAATTCCATTTCCTGGTAGTGACATATTCAAATGTAACATCTAGATAGGGGCTTGCCGAAGTGTAATCTACATTACCCTAATGGCAGACCTGAAATTGCAGGTGAGGCGTGAGATAAGTGTCATATCACGGCCCGGAGAGGAGGCAGGCAGTCTGAGTGATACTGACAGGCATTCTCTTACTGTGCCTTCTGAGATGCTGCAGTCTTGAGTCTTGTCAAATTGACTCACCCGGAATGCCCCCTAGTGAAACAAACTTGTCTGAACTATCAGGTAATTTTTGTTTCTCATGTCTGGAAAAATGAAAGCCGTCTCTCAGAATACATAAAGAAATGTGTTTAGACAGCGCCATGACTGTAGTCTTTTACTGGTCTGCTGGCTGTAACAGTAATTCTCAAAGTCGAGTCCCTAGACCAGTACTGTTGGTTTCATCTGGAACTTGTTAGCAATGCACGTTCCTGGGCCCCAGCACTGAACCGCTGAATCAGAACTTCCGAGGTTAAGCCAGTAAACTTTGTTTTGAGAAGGCTTCCAAGTAAATGCATAATGATGTTTGCAAAACACCAGCTATCCTATTTTCTTAAGCTATCTAAGCTATTTTTTAAACTACATCAGAGATGATCAGTGAAGTCTCATCCAAATTTATCACATAATGATGCATTTTGTTACAGCATAAAATGCCATTTAAATGGCTCAGCTTTTATGCTTTTCATTGACATCTTTGCTTTCCTAAGAAGGTGCCAAATTTGTAAAATAAACCACATTATTACTTTTTGTATATCCTAAGCTAAGGGTCTGTGATAGAACAATGATTAATCTTTAAACTGTGGTCTTGCTGTCCATTCTGGCTTCTTATTGGACACACCTGATTTGTTTCCACTTGTTAATTTTCTCCATGACCTTATCTGATCACTAAGCAGCAGGAGACCATGGGCCACAAAATACTAGATGGAGCGTCCTCCTGAGTTGACTTTTTATAGGGAATGATGTCAAAATGTACATAAACTCCTAGAGTATGTTGAGCTAAAGGAGAAAAAAATGCAAGCCAGGATATCCCCTATCCCACCTCCAGATCTTAAAAGCTTTCATGATCCAGTAAAATATAAAACCACATCCAAGTTATAGGGTACTGAATAAACACTGGAGGTGACAACCAGGACCCTGCCTGGAGAGCTCTAAGTGTCAGGATCTGTCCTTCTATTCCCCATCTGCAACTTGTTATGTTTCTTCATTCCCTCTCTTCAGACTGACTGCACTTCTCTCTGTATTTATAAAATTTACTTTGTTATTAAGGTTCTTCCTTCATAATGGTGCCTTATATCTATTTGGCAATTGGCTTGATCATCACATTTAGTTTTCGTTCCTTAAAAGTTCTTTGGAATTTTAAATGCAGTATTCCAGCCATAATTGTCACATCAGCTACTGTGCAACTTCATTGTGTTTGATTAACTGATTGTTTACTTTTTTGTTCTGAATGCTGTCACTTTGGGGGTTTCCCCTCCGTTTCTCTCATTTCATCTGTTTACCTGTCCACTTTTAAAATTAATTTTTATTGAAGTAAAAATTAATTTCACATATTTTACATATTGTGTTAGTTTCTGCTGTACAGCAAAGTGAATTGGTTATATGTGTACATACATCCCCTCTTTTTTTGGATTTCCTTCCTGTTTAGGTCACCACAGAGCACTGAGCAGGGTTCCTTGAGCTATAGTAGGTTCTCACTAGCTATCTATATTACATATAGTTTCAATAATGTTATATATGTCAATTCTAGCTTCCCAATTCATCCACCACCCTCTCCCCTCTTGGTCTCTATTTCTACCCTGCAAATAAGATAATCTGCACCATTTTTTAGATTCCATATATATGCATTAATATATGATATTTGTTTTTTGTTTTCTGACTTACTTCAGTCTGTATGACACATGCTAGGTCCATCAATGTCTTTTCAAATTATCCAGTGTCCTCTTATTTTCTGATAAATATCCCTCTGCCTCCTCTTCTTTGCATGTGCCTCTCTCCAACTTGTCTGATTCCCAATCTAGTTTTGCTCGGATATTGTGTGAGTAGCTCAAAGTTATACCATTCAGCAGCTTCCAATATCATAAAAGATGCCTTTTTCCACTATATTTTTTCTGGCTTTTTTATGAATTAGTCATATCTTTTTATGAATTGGTCATATTTTTTAAATTATTAACACTCTTGTACTCCTACAAAAATGTATCTCTTCAATGTACCCTACTATACACAGAAGCTCTTGACTTGGGTTCAAGTTCTCTCTACTTGATATTGCCTTTTGCCTGTTATTTCCTCTTTACAGACTAAGTTTGACTGGCTCACAAGATTAGTGAAACAAGCCTGGTGGTATTTTGGCTTCAACTGCCTCCTTTTCCTTGACAAATCACAGTAGTCCAATGGTCACAGCTGTGCACAGTGTACCCTGAATAGGGCAGCATGCATGTTAAGCCCCTTCAGCTGTGTCCAACTCTTTGTGACCCTATGGACTATAGCCTGCCAGGCTCCTCTATCCATAGGGATTCTCCAGGCAAGAATAGTGGAGTGGGTTTTCATGCCTTCCTCCAGGGGATCTTCCCAACCCAGGTATCAAGCCCACGTCTCCTGCGTCTCCTGCATTGACAGGCAGATTCTTTACCACTATTGCCGCCTGGGAAGCCTGTATAGGATAGAAGACTGCAACATTGTGTGTATGTCTAATAGTATGGTAGTTGCTTCCTGTATTCCTGGTTGCAAAGAAGGTTCCAGGCTGATCTGCTGTCAAAGAAGCAGTTGTTCAGAAGCTGTAGATGTTAAACATTGATGGAATTCATCTCTATTACAATCACATCTAGCTTGTCTTTATAAAGAAAAACAAAAAGTTCTGCTTGGCATTGTCTTGCCTCAGGAAATGAAGAAAAAACAGCAAGTGTCAGCTTATTCAGGAAGACTGAGCACTGGAATTAAAATTTAAGATGGAAAACCTCATGCTTAGGACTTCCCTGGTGGTCTAGTGGCTAAGACTCCACACCCTCAATGCAGAGGGCTTAGATTCCATACCTGGTCAGAGAACTAGATCCTGCAGGCCACAACTAACCAGAGTTTGCAGACAACAACTAAACATCCCCACGCCACAACAGGGCAAACATCCTGCTTGCTGCAACTAAGACCCAGCGCAGATAAATAAACAATTTTTTTAAAGGAAGAAACACTCATACTCATCAGGAAGATCAGAACTAAGGAATATTTGATTTCTGGTACAGCTAAATTTTACTTACCACCCTCAGAAAACTTTGTACTGATAATATCTGAGCTCCTAAGTCTCTGAGTCTTGGAAAATAAAGGAAAAGAATGAGAGACCAGCAATCTCTTCTGAGCTATGAGCCTTGGCGTGGAGGGTGATGAACCTTGGTGGTATTGCTTGTGTTGGACAGTTGAGGAGGGAGATTTTGAAGACTGAGCATTTCTCATAAAACAAGACTGCCAGGCCTGTATGCAGCATAACCGAATGCCTTTTTTGAGGCTTAATATGGCCCAGATTAGCACCATCTGTTGGAAATGTAATGTGAACCACATATGTAATTTTAAATGTTCCAGAAGTCATATTAAAATATGGGAAAATAATTATCATTTTAGTTACAATAATTTATCTTAGTCACCCAAATATAAAATTAAGGCCTCATATATAATCAGTGGAAAAAGTTTTCAATGAAATCTTTTCAATGATTTTTATTTGAACTAAGTTTTTCAAATCCAGTGTGCATTTTATTTTATTTTTTCTATCATGTTGAGTTTATTATTCCAATGGCACTAATACAGCTGGAGGTGCTCAGTGATACTGTGTGGGTGGGGTTTCCTGCCTTCTAGCTTCTGTTCAAAGAGAACATCTACCTGTTCAGTGTGCATTTTAAACTTACAGTACATCTCAATTCAGAGTAACCATAATCTGAGTGCTTAGGAGCGCATGTGTCTAGTGACCCCCCCTACTGGACACTGGTGGTCAAGATGCTATGGCTTCCTCCATTGAATAGGCAACTGAAAAAAGGAGTGCAATTAGGGCTATGTCTACTGTAATAATAAAACAAACTGCTTAAGCATTATGACTTGGGACAATAGACAGTTAATACTACATCCTTGTTTTACAATGGGCTCAATAAATAAATACCTTAGTAGTCACAGAATGCATGATATTATGAATTTTCTATTTGCTTGATCATGTGGTTAGGTTAGAGAGAACAGGAACAAACAGTGCCTTCTGAGTTAATTTTTTTCACTAATTTGATTGTCTGGAAAAATTCTATATCTTGAAACTGCAAATGGGCTTTGCCTACATGTAATAATACAATGTGCAGTTATAGCATCAAGACTATAACATACCATGGATTAATTTAATCCAATTCAACTCTAACCAGTTGAATTAGGCTATTTACATAGTGATAAAACTTTCAGTCACATTAGTTATTTCATTATCCAGCTAGAGAATTCAGCCAATAGTTTTATCTGATGAAATCTTTTGGTATGGTTTATAGCTACAAGATTCCCATATAATGAGGACTTTAGATCTACTCACTTCAAAATATTTGGCTGGACAGATCACTGCCCCACCAACTCCCTATTCAAATAATTGCCTTGAAACATAATCGTGCTTCATCTATTCAAGGACAGAAATGGAAAATCCTATAATACTTAGAATAGTTTCTAAAGATGTTATCATTCAGTGGTCTTCAAATGTGGGGTGGGGATGGGGTACATAGGAAGTATTAAAATACTGGAAAGTAGTCAAAGATTTTCCAAGGCACAGTTTTAAGAAATATAATTTTTAAATTCTCAGTAACAGGTATATCCAACTCAAGAAAAGTTTATCTGATAAATTGTTTGAATATTTTAATCTCTTTTGTTGTATTATAAAAGGAAGATACTATATAGGGATTATTAATCTTCATATAGTATACAAGTTTACTACATAAAATATTTAGGGCACTAAACAGGGAATGTTCATTTCATGGGAAATCAGGATCCTATAATCACACAGGGTTCCTTCTATCTTTCTGTTTTAGAGTACAAATTTCTTTTAAGAAAGAAACAAGGTACTAGGTGATTTTTTTTTTTTGGCCTGATCTCATTTCTTTTTTTCAAATTTTGATATTTTGTTTTTCATGCATGATATGAAATTTTCATTTAAAATTATTACATTAAAACATTCTTTAACTTCTAAAAAATTTAAACATAGATAATTTTGCAAACAAAAAAGTCTTTTTACAGCATCAAAATCTTTTTAAATTTTTGAATTTATTTATTTTTAACCTTTTTATTTTGTATTGTAGCATAGCCAGTTAACAATGTTGTAATAGTTTCAGGTCAGCAGTAAAGGGACTCAGCCATACCTATGCATGTATCCATTCTGTCCTCAAAATTCCCTCCCATCCAAGCTGCTACATAGTATTAAGCCTAGTTCCCTGTGCTATACAGTAGGTTCTTATTGGTTATTTTTATTATTATTATTTTTTAAACTTTTAATTTTTTATTAGAGCATAGCAAATTCTCAAAGCTGTAATAGCTTCAGGTGAACAGCCATACATATACATGTATCCATTCTCCCCCAAACTCTCCTTCCATCCAGGCTTCCACACAGCATTTAGCAGAGTTCGATGTGCTGTGCAGTAGGTCTTAGTTAGTTATCCATTTTAAATAGCACTGTGTACATTTTGATCTCAAACTCCCTACCTATCCCTTCCTCACTTCTGCCCCTCCCCCAACAACTGTAGTTTGTTCTCTAAGTCTGTAAGTCTGTTTTTTAAATAACTTCATTCATATTATTTCTTTTTAGATTCTGCTTAACATGAAGAGAGTTTGGATGATAAACTGACCCAGGTTCATGTAGACAGAATTTTAGCCCCTGTGATCTTTGTCCCCTACTGCTAAGTACATGTATGTTATAGCAAAAAGGACTTTGCAAGTGGAATTATGGTGAAGAATCTCAAGAAAGGAAGATTACTCCCAGATTATCTGAGCGAGGCTAATGTCATCTCTTGTGCCCTTAAAAGTGGAAGAACACTGAATGTTCTTGGACCACAATCAGGGTCCTTCTCTCAGCAGCTTGTTCAAGGCAGAAGAGTCAATCAGAGAGATGCCATGACTGAAGAAGAGGTAGGAGACTTTCAAAGAGTGAGAGTCAACCTGTCTACTGGTTCTGAGATAAGGAGAGTGAAAGCCAGAATCCTATCCACTAGATCTCCAGGAAATTCCCAGATGGGTACTACTTTTAGCCACTAATTTCATGGTATTCTTTACAGCAGCGATAGAAAGATAATTCAGGATGAAAATGATCATTTGTTTTAAAATCTCTGCTGATGGAATCTCTTGACCTTTGTTAAAGAATGAATTTCTGTTAAGGGACAACCTTGTGAAAACAAAGTAAAGAAATATTAGAAAATAATATTGACTACTTTTTTTCACATATAAATATAAGCAATTATTTTCAGCTGTCCTTAAGAAAGCACCACTGTTAGAAAAGAGGCTTTGAGTTCATGAATGGGTTAGCAACACAGAATAAATTTTTTCCCTTATTTTTCTTTTTTTGTAAACTAATTTTTATAGGAGTATGAATTTATTTACAATGTTATGCTAGTTACTGCTGTCTGCAAAGTGAATCGGTTATACATATGCATATGCAAGGATGCTTGCTCAGTCATGTCCAACTCTGCGAGACCCATGAACTGTATGTAGCTTGCCAGTTTCCTCTGCCCATGGAATTTTCCAGGCAGGAATACTGGAGTGGGGTTGCCATTTCCTTCTCTGGGGGAACATCCCAACCCAGGGGTTGAACCCATATATCTTGCATCTCCTGCACTGGCAGATGGATTCTTTCCACTGCACCTCTTGGGAAGCCCACATATGCATACACCTACTCTTTATAAGACTCTTCCCATGTAGGCCATTACAGAGTGTTGAGAAGAGTTCCCTATGCTATACAGGAGGTCCTTGTTAGATATTTATATGAATATATATAGCAGTGTGTATATGCCAGTCCAAATAGAATTTATTGGACTGTTTTCTAAGATTATCAACATTTCATGATATCCTGGATAAAAACTTATACAGAGAACTTTCCTTTGATTTTTTTTTACAGTTTTCTTATGTTTTATTCATTAAAATAGTTAAAATTTATTTTAATAAATCTTTATGCCAATTAGGGAAATACTCATTTTATTTAATTGTTTACAATGTTTAATATTTTTATGTACAGTTGACTTACAACATTCAGTATTTTAAATCCTACTAAAACTGCTAGCTCTTATGACAGCTAGATTTTAGCAGCGTTTATATTTCTTTATCTTATGTTACACATATAGGAAATGCCTGAGCATGACTTATCTCTTTAAAATTGAAATTTTCTCATTACCAATAAAATATTATTGTTATTTTTTATAAGCAATCATAATCTGTATTTAGGAGGTAACTGGATTTAGATGAAGTCATGGGGAGGCACACTCATGATGGGATTAGTGCCCTTATAAGAAGAAGGTACAGAACAACCTCTCTCAAAGTACACACCGAATAAAGGTCATGTGAGTACACAAAAAGAATTTGACCATTTCCAAGCCAAAAAGAAAGCTCTCACCAAAACTGAATTTGCTAGCACCTTGATCTTGGACTTCCTATCCTCCAGAAATGTGAGAAATAAATGTCAACTGTTTAAACCACCGGCTATGGCATGTTGTTATAGTAGCTCAACTAAGACACTGCCTTGCCTTACAATAATGGAATTGATAATACCAAGTCAAAGATGGGCAGATCCAGTTCTACCATTGCTTCATGCTCCAAGGTCAGACAATCAGCTCATTTAGCCTCAAAGCATACTGCTGCTGCTGCTGCGTCGCTTCACTCATTACAACTCTGTGCGACCCTATAGACGACAGCTCACTAGGCTCCTCAGTCCCTGGGATTCTCCAGGTAAGAATTCTGGAGTGGGTTGCCATTTCCTTCTCCAACGCATGAAAGGGAAAAGTGCAAGTGAAGTCGCTCAGTCGTGCCTGACTCTTAGTGACACAATGGACTGCAGCCCACCAGGCTCCTCCATCCGTGGGATTTTCCAGGCAAGAGTACTGGAGTGGGGTGCCATTGCCTTCTCCGCAAAGCATACTAGGAGCTGTTTTAAACATGTAGTGTTTTCTTGTCCCGGAATACACTGTCTTGCTTCAGATTCTTAAGGATCTTCACTATGACTCTCTTACTAACATGTTGACTTCCAGCAAGATTAGCTTAAACTTAGTTTGAATATCTAGCCTGAGTGGCAGACAGCTTATAATATAGTCCAGAATGTCTGCAGTTTTTTGCTCAAATTTTTCCAGTTCAGTTGCTCAGTTGAGTCCGACTCTTTGTGACCCCGTGAAATGCAGCAACCCAGGCCTCCCTGTCCATCACCAACTCCCAGAGTTTACTCAAACTCATGTCCGTCGAGTTGGTGATGCCATTCAGCCATCTCATCCTCTGTTGTACCCTTCTCCTGCCCCCAATTCCTCCTAGCACCAGAATCTTTTCCAATGAGTCAACTCTTCGCATGAGGTGGCCAAAGTATTGGAGTTTCAGCTTTAGCATATGTCCGTCCAATGAACAACCAGGACTGATCTCCTTTAGGATGGACTGGTTGGATCTCTTTACAGTCCAAGGGACTCTCAAGAGTCTTCT
>SJYC01103274.1:0-11127 GCA_006408675.1 Madoqua kirkii
AGAACAGTCTTTTGGACTCTATTGGAGAGGGAGAGGGTGGGATGATTTGGGACAATGGCATTGAAACATGTATAATATCATATATGAAACAAGTCACCAGTCCAGGTTCAATGCATGATACTGGATGCTTGGAGCTGGTGCACTGAGATGACCCAGAGGCATGATACGGGGAAGGAGGGGGGTTCAGGATGGGAAACACATGTATACCTGTGGCAGATTCATGTTGATATTTGGGAAAATCAATACAATATTGTAAAGTAATTAACCTCCAATTAAGATAAATAAATTTATATTTTAAAAAAGCTCAATTCCTGGTCTCAGAAATCTAACAACCTAATGTCAAAAAGTGATCAATATGTGCTATGAACTTTCCAACTAAACAGACATTTCTTTGAGTACAGTTATTTCTTTTTCTTCTTTAATCATCATGGTATCATACTATCTGGGCTTGGTTGGTGACTCGGTAGTAAAGACTCTGCTTGCCAATGCAGGAGATGTGAATTCAATCCCTGGGTTGGGAAGATCCCCTGGAGAAGGAAATGGCAACCCACTCCAATATTCTTGTCTGAGAAATCCTCTGGACAGAGGAACCTGGTACGCTATAGTCCGTAGGGCCACAAAGATTGGACATGACTAAGTGACTAAATAGCAACAACAATCATAGTATCAACAGCATCTTCAGCTCTGGGGCGAATATGGTAGGTTCTCAATAAATATTTAATAAAAATGAATGTATGAAATGAATGAATAAGGTAGTGTGATGAATAAGTGCTACCATAGAGAAGCTTATAGGAAAATAAACCCAGATGGATATAGAGAGCCCAACCACTCTCATAAGGAGATATTGAACTGTGAGTTGATGCTTAAATGACAAGGGACAGTAAATGGTAGTACAAAAGCAAAGAGACATCTCAGGAAATACCAAAATATACAAGAGAATATTTTGCCTTTTAGAACTGTGGGAGATTTGATATAATTTTCCCCAAGACCCTACCCATCCTACATTTTTCATGACCAACTCTCATATCTCCTTAATACTGAAGGTTGTGTTGTTATTGTTTTATTTAAAGCAGACTCAGTTTCTTTGTTTGAAACCCATGTTGATGTCAGGTCATATGGAGTGAAATAGAATAAACTCTGAATTAAAAACCACATCATTGTAGTGATAACACAATACACCTTTAATTTACCATGTGGCCTTTGAAAGTTAATTTTCCCTCTCTATGTCACAATTTCCACACAAATAAAATGAAAATGTTGCAATAGATATTCCTTGAGATTCTTTCTATTACAGAACACTCTATGATCCTTGACTCTTAACTCCTAAAAATCTCCCATTTTCAATAGGCTAAACAAGAAAGAAAAATACAAAGCGAAAAGCATTAGGAAAATATCACAGAAATAACATATCAGGAAGGCTATAGCACTGCTTTCTCAGGAAAATTGAAGGGAAATAATCAGTATATATCTGGTTATAAAGAGTACAGCCCTTTTGGGGGAGTGTGAGAGGTCAGTTCAGAGGACTTTGAGCATTATGCACTTCATGACTATTTTCCTCTTGGGAGATGTAGAAGCAGCTACCTTTCACATGCATAGGGTTTAAATAAAGGAAAGAACTTATGCAGTTAATGAAAAAGAAAAACTATAGTTATTATGTTGTCTAAAAAGACTGAAACAAATGCACTTAGGATTTTAGCAGGTGCTACATGTATCTTGCTACTTCACTGTACATTTACAGCTTTAGAAGACATGCATCTTTATGAAGGCAGTAAGGCATCTGGCTTGAAGAAAGGGGCAGTTCAGGACATGTAAAAACACTCATTTGGCACTATAAACAAGCTGATACCACTGTAATAACCAGCCTGTGTATGTAAGAGTTCTTAGGATTTTTCTCAGCTCGGTCTAATGGCTGCTGCTATGGCAACAGACAAGGATTTAAAAAAAAAAGTTTGATAAAAGCAAAAGGGGAAAAAAATATCTTCACAGTTGTAATAAATATGGTGAGTTTTGGAAATAGAAGGTTTTGCAGCCTGGTGCTTTGGAAGACAAATCAGAAGGGCAATGCGCTCACAGAGTATCCAGCAACTTCACAAAGACTTCAGAGTCTGGAAAGTCAGTTCACTCACTCAGCTATGCATGTGTATGAGTAACCACTCTGTGCTAAACACTCTGCTTGATACCATGGGGAATGTAACTAAGACACCTGCTACTAAATATTGGCTTTTAAGTGAAAAAAGAAGAAAACAGCAGTCACTTGATTAAAATACAAGGCAGTATGTGATAAGTGACACTGAAGCTGTACTAAAACAAATTTTGTAGGTTTTAAGAGAAGCAAAACAATTTCAATTGAAGACACTAGGAGGAAACAGCAGAGTGGAAGTTGTATTTGTGTCACTTTTCAAAATTCATCATAAAACTAAGGCTTTTTAAAAAATAATGTGCATGTTAAAAGTCATATATATTTATTAAGTATCATTACATCTTAAATTAAATGTATTTTCAAAAATACATAAAAGTAGAATGGCTAAAAATGATTTGGAGTCACCAAAATATAATCACTGACTTTCTGTTGTTGTTGTTCAGTGGCTAGGTGGTGTCCAATTCTTTGTAACCCCATGGACTGCAGCACACCAGTCTCCCCTGTCTTTTATTATCTCCCAGAGTTTGCTCAGATTCAAGTCCATTGAATTGTATGTTGGTATATTTCCTTTGATTCTTTTTACACATAATAAAATATTCATTTTATATTTTATTTAATTTATTTTTATTCTGATTTCTTCCTTGTCTTCTATAAGCACCTTCTCCCCTTTTTCACAGCCTTAATGAGCAAGATTTCTTATGAATGTATTGTTGATAGTCTCTGGAGTCTCTTCTTCATTAGTGGCTGAGGTCACCCTGGGGGTTTTCAAGAGAAGACAGAAACCAATTAATCTTGAAGAACCTAAGGAAAGTTTATTGAACTCATCATGCCTACTGGCACAATAGGGACAGACAATGTGATTTTCAAAACCTCAGCTAAATGGAGTAAGCATTTTTTTCTTTAATAATGCATTATTTGTATTTTAATCAAAACTTTATTTTTTTCACCTATGTCAGTTCAGCCTCATTATAAAAATCTGTATCCTACATTATTTAGCAAGGATAATTAAAAGAGGCAGAAAAGAAGAGCTTTTAATTTGGAGTTTCTTACCTAGTGCCCTTATTAGTTTATGGCCATGAAAAAATAAATTAGTTAATTAACTTCAAGGCTTCTAAAAACCAAATGCCCAAAATACTAGAGTATTTTATCCACTATGTTTAGATGTGCATCTTGAAGTCAGCATCTGCATATCTAAGTATGGCTGTGTTAATTTCTGAATTCAGATAGTATTATAAAAAGTGACATTGTACTGGAGTGGGTTCCCATTCTCTCCTCAAGGGGATCTTTCCAACCAAAGGATCAAACTGAGACCTCCTGAATTGCAAGCAGATTCTTTACTGTCTGAGCCACCAGTGAGGCCACTATAAAGGGTTCTGCTCAAAAGTTCCAGTCTGCGCTGGTATGGTGTGGCTTCCTAAACCATTCACCAAGCAATTGTCAGACAGCAGATGATTGTTCTAAAATTGAATCAAATTCTAACACTATCTGGAGATGAGTGTCAGACTGCACAGGTTAAGGGCTCAGCTCAACAAGACTGTTCCCTCTCCACCTAGAATACCAAAGTCAAGCCCACATTGATCTGGGTTTCTAACCACTCAAACATAGATTGGAGGTTTTAAGACCCCCTCAGTGGGCTTGATTAATTTTTTAAAGCAGCTAACAGAACTTACCGAAATGTTTACTTTTGAGGTCACTGAAGTGAGGAGAAAGTCATTCAGTCATGTCCAACTCTTTGAGACCCTATGGACTATAGAGTCCATGGAATTCTCCATGCCAGAATACTGGAGTAGGTAGCCTTTCCCATCTCCAAGGGATCTTCTCAACCTCGGGATCGATTGAACAGGGTTCTCCTGCATTGCAGGCAGATTCTTTACCAGCTGAGCCACCAGGGAAACTTTTTGGAAATGACTATAAAATGATATAATCTAGGAACAACCAAATGGAAGAAGTGCATAGGGCAAGGTATGGTAAAATTACTCTGAACACACCACTCTTCCAAATCTCTACATGTTTACCAACCCAGAAGCTCTCCAATATTCTCCCTTTGGGTTTTTTATGATGGTTTCTTACGTGTGTGTGTGTGTGTGTTAGTCGCTCAGTCATGTCCTACTTTTTATGACCTGATAAACTGTAACCTGAAAGGCTCTTTGTCCATGGAATTCTCTAGGCAAGAATACTGGAGTGGATAGCCATTCCTTTCTCCAGGAAATCTTCTTAACCCAGGGATTGAACCTGGGTCTCCTGCATTGCAGACAGGTTCTTTATAGCCTGAGCCACTGGTAAGCACTTTCTTATATATATAAGTGATTCAACCTCTGGCCCCTCTCCCTTCCCTGAAGATCATGAGCAATGAGACTGAAAGTTCCAACACGTTTAGCATTGGTTCTGCTGGCAATCAGCCCTCACCCTAGGTGTTTCCAAAAGTCATATCATTCACATAACAAGACACCCTAATGCCTTATGCACTCATCAAGGAAATCTCAAGGGTTTTAAGAGCTCAGAGCCAGAAATGAGGACAAAGACCAAATATACACTTTTTATAAATCATGTCATACTATGCCACACCTCTTCTCTCCAGAGGCACTCTCCTATGCCTTAAAAACATAAGAAACAGAAGTTTCACATTTGATGATAAAAGGAGACTCTGTAATATGCACTATACATAAAAAGCAAGTGGAAGACAGGTGAGTGACTCAGCAGAGAATCTAACACAAGCACCTATGAAAGAAGCATCAATGAGGAGATCATCAATTTCTCCTTTGGAATTCATGGAGAGTTAGGAATTAAAGACTTGGGGACTGCTGGTACCATACAGGGGTAGGAATGAGACAGGGACTGAAAACTAAAAAATGGTTTGAATAGATATGTAAAGGAGTCCTTGCTTTTCCAGTCTTTGTTTCCTCTGTTTCTAGATTTGATCTTATTTTCCTTTATAAAACTAAATGGTGGGAACTTATGCCTTGGCATTAAAGGAAGGAAATTTGAGGGTCTCTACTGAAACTGAAGCTCTGAGTAACATTATGCCTGTTGATTAGTAGGTTTGCCTAATGTATTTTTCCCCATACAACTCCAGGAAAACAAAAGAAAAGTGGATAAATATCAAGAAGGATAGGAGTTCCTTTTCCTATAGTCTTACTGAAATTGTCATTTAAAGGCCACTGATCAACAAACAGTTGGCCATCACATTCTCTGTAGAGAATCAAAACTAGTGGAGGTGATGGAAATCCAGTTGAGCTATTTCAAATCCTGAAATATGATTCTGTGTAAGTGATGCACTCAATATGTCAGCAAATTTGGCCACAGGACTGGAAAAGTACAGTTTATATTCCAGTCTCAAAGAAAGGCAATGCCAAAAAATGCTCAAACTACCACACAATTGCACTCATCTCACACACTAGTAAAGTAATGCTCAAAATTCTCCAAGCCAGGCTTCAGGAGTACTTAAACTGTTAACTTCTAGATGTTCAAGCTGGTTTCAGAAAAGGCAGAGGAACCAGAGATTAAATTGCCAACATCTGCTAGATCATGGAAAAAGCAAGAGTGCTCCAGACAAATATCTATTTCTGCTTTATTGACTATGCCAAAGCCTTTGACTGCATGGATCACAAGAAACTGTGGAAAATTCTGAAAGAGATGGGAATACCAGACCACCTGACCTGCCTCTTGAGAAACCTATATGCAGGTCAGGAAGCAAGAGTTGGAACTGAACATGGAAAAACAGACTGGTTCCAAAAGGAAAAGAAGTACATCAAGGCTGTATATTGTCACCCTGCTTATTTAACTTATATGCAGAGTACATCATGAGAAATGCTGGGTTGGAGGAAGCACAACCTGGAATCAAGACTGCTGAGAGAAATATGAATAACCTAGGGTATGCAGATGACACCACCCTTATAGCAGACAGTGAAGAACTAAAGAGTCTCTTGATGAAAGTGAAAGAGGAGAGTGAAGAAGTTGGCTTAAAGCTCAACATTTAGAAAACGAAGATCATGGTGTCTAGTTCCATCACTTCATGGCAAATAGATGAAAAAACAGTGGCTGACTTTATTTTTCTGGGCTCCAAAATCACTGCAGATGGTGATTGCAGCCATGAAATTAAAAGACGCTTACTCCTTGGAAGGAAAGTTATGACCAACCTAGACAGCTTATTAAAAAGCAAAGACATTAGTTTGCCAACAAAGGTCTGTCTAGTCAAGGCTATGGTTTTTCCACTGTTCATGTATGGATGTGAGAGCTGGACTATAAAGAAAGCTGAATGCCAAAGAATTGATGGTTTTGAACTGTGGTGCTGGAAAAGACTCTTGAGAGTCCCTTGGAATGCAAGGAGATTCATCCAGCCCATCCTAAAGGAAATCAGTCCTGAATATTCATTGGAAGGACTGATGCTGAAGCTGAAACCCCAATACTTTGGCCACCTGATGCGAAGAGCTGACTCATTGGAAAAGACCCTGATGTTCAGAAAGACTGAAGGCAGGAGAATAAAGGGATGACAGTGAATGAGGTGATTAGATAGCATCACCGACTCAATGGACATGGGTTTGGGTGGATTCTGGGACTTGGTGATGGACAGGGAGGCCTGGAGTGCTGCAGTTCATGGGGTTACAAAGAGTTGGACACGACTAAGCGACTGAACTGAACCTTTCCTACTCCCAGTATAAACTCTACCTGAACACAGAGATTTGAATTCGTATTTTCATGGTGACTCTTTCCTTTTATATTGATGGACAGTATGCTTCCAGAAGGAGAGAAAAGCATCCCTGTGCCTCCTGGTGGACTCTTCACTTGTCAAGGATAACATCACAGGCAGCTCTGTATCCTAGAAGCTACAGGGTCATACTTCCCCTGGGAGCATCCTGCTGTGACTACTGTTTTATAAGATCATCTTCATAATTTCCACCAAAAAATTATCTTCTAACTGCTACCATTTCTCAATAAAATACACAATTCTTTTCTGACAGTCTCACAACCATATTGATTTATTATTTAGAAATATGGATGTGAATATCTGAGTAAATACTCAAAAAGTTGAATGTGGTCATACGTGGATAGTGGGATGAAGTAGGAAGGAGAGGAAAAATAATTGTTTTCTGAAAAAAAAATAATTTTAGGATGTTTTGATTTTTTGAAAAATAGTTTCTAAAAAGCTTCTTGATGAAAGTGAAAGAGGAAAGTGAAAAAGTTGGCTTAAAGCTTAACATTCAGTAAACAAAGATCATGGCATCCGGTCCCATCACTTCATGGGAAATAGATAAGGAAACAGTCTAAAAAGTGTAAGATCCGGAGAGTCTAGTATGCTCTGATAGAAAAAAGAGTAATGGTAAACAATGTAGTTGAAATTACCAGTTTAAAAGATCTCATCAGCTGTTTACATTTCCCAAACAAAAGGGACAGTAGAATAACAAGTTCAAGTTCTTTTTAGAGAAGAAAACTGGTTTTAAAAAAAAAAGTGAGTTAAAAATAAGTTTTACCAAATTTAAAGCTTATTTAAACTGCAAAACAATAAGTATTCAAGACATATTGATTTTTCTATTTTTGTGAATTATCTTATTATTAATTAGGCTGCAATGAAAAATTTATAAGTGCACAAATCTTTTGTTTATTTGGCCTAGAGATTCCTCTTTCACCCTACTACAATCAAAGTTATTTTTCTTTGCTAGACTGCAAGGAAAGAATTATTGGCCCCCAAAAATGAAACTTTGCAGACTCTTGGAACTTGTCAATAGCTTTTTGATATATATATATGTATATATATATGTATATATATGTATGTATATATATATATAATCATATTTCAGGTAACAATTGAGAGAAGATTATGAAAATTCTGAGTTTGGGGACCCACAGATAGCCCATTGTGGATTATGCACATAATGGAAAATAGCAGGAAAAATAATTAGAAAATTGTATTTGGATCAGTTCAGGTAAGTTTGGCTGACACATTTTAACATATTATGTTGGCAATGGGGAGCCAATTTTTTCAAATGAGGGATTAAAAAAAAAAAAAAGTAAAAGCCTAGCATATGACCCAATTCAGTAAGTGTATACTGAATTTGTACAGTATTTCATGCATCATGCCATGTACAAAATAAATAAGACATGTCTTTTGCTTCCAGACTTCAAACTTTAGAGGGAATGACGACAGATATAATGATGAGTAACTTTTAAACACAAGATTGACTTGATAAGTAGGACAGAAGTTGTAGATATAGTTAACATGAGTACAGGGGCAGAGTACTTGAAATTTAATGGAGTAAATGGGAAAACTCATAAAATGTCTAGTTATAGTGAGGTCTTGAAAATTTCAACAGCAGCAGATGGAAATGAAAGTTAAAGGCACCCAGGAAGGAAGAAGATACTAATCATATTCTGAGAACACATACATTTCAAATAGAAAAGAAACAGAAGGTAAGTCCCATTAGAGTTAGCCTATTATATGTCTGGTGAAGGGTTATATCTCAAAATGTAGAAAAATAACTTGTGCATAGTACCTACTCAGTATTATGTTTTATTTGGCTTTAAAATATATTATTCTTATAATTAAAAATGAAAAATATTATGTGACAAATAGTTAATGCAAATAAGAAGCAACATTGAAACAAAGGAAGATTAAACTGACAAGCAATTTTTTTCTTTTTGGTTTTCAGAACAGCACATAATTGAGGAAACCCATGTCAAATTATTTTGATGTAAATAAATTGAGAAGTAAGGACATTTGTTTATCAACAGGTTTTAAGGTTAAATGAAGTAAGCATTTGAAGGACTATCCACAAGTAGAAAATCTAAAATAAATAAATAAATGTATTTTGTGTGTTTATCAGGAAGATGTAGCTAGAAGGTAGAAAGAGTAATGTGTAAGATCTAAATCAGAAAGGGATTGGTTAAGTTATTAGTTTAGAAGCAGAAAATAATATACTTTGAGTAGGTAGACTGCATGCTCACTGAGTAGAATATTGAGAAAATAATTTCTAATATCCCAGTGAGTGTATTATTAACTTATCTAGATACAGGATTCAGTAAGGTAGAGAAATTGGTAACCTGAGAAAATAGAGCAAGATAATAAAATTAAAAAGATATAATGAGGCAAAATTTGATTTAGTGAAAAACAACTTTCTACAATAGAGAAGTACAAAGTTAAGAGTTTGGGGTCTGAGGGAACTTCAGTTTCTTGACCATTTGAAAGCCCCTGTTTTAACTTGGGGGGACATCAAAACGGTATCTAAAGGCAGGCTGAGGGTGGCCAGTAGGCCTGCCTGAGAACATGGCTGAGAGGCCACTTCAGACTCACAGCCAGAAAAGCTGTCTCTTCTCATGTGAGTAAGGCATTTACCACCCTGAGCATTCTCCTCCTGGGCAATAGCTGAGAGGTACCGTATCCTTCCTTCACAGTGCCCTAAAACCTCCCCAAAAGTTTAAAATTGATAGTCAAGCACATAAAACTGGATATAAAGTAAACTTTTAGTACTTCTGCAATGTCTCTGTTCCCTTTATTTGGTCCTTTTGTGCCATAATCACATTTCTTTATAATCTGCTTTGGCAATGAGAAAGTATAGAATGGTTGAAAATTTTTATAAATGGATTCCTCCCCCGCCCTTTTTCTTCAAACATCATTGAAAAATACTTTCTCTTGAGGACTCTAAGCATCTAGCTGGGAAATGAAGAGCTTATTTCATTTTAATTTCCATGCAGTGAGTTGCAACAATGTTAAGTGCCAAGTCCGATGGATTGTGACAAATGCAAATATCCATATAACCACCATGCTAAACAAGATACAGAAAATCTTCATAATCCCAAAAAGTTTCCCTGGGCTCCTTTTCAGGTGGTCTCCTCTTCTCTCTGCCTTTATCCCATTGCAAGGTAACATTTGCTCTGATTTCTACCACAATGCATTAATTTGCCACTTCTAGAAACTCATGTAAATGAAATCATCCACAGTGTATATCATGTAAGGCTTCTTTCTCTCAGCATAATATTTTTCTTCTTGTTTTAAAAGATCCATTCAAAAAAATAAAAATAAAAGATCCATTCATGTTATGTATAGTAATTTACTGTACTTTATTTCTGAGTGGTATGATCTATTCTGAATTTAGTATAGTTTATTTCTGCACTCAGCTATTGATGGATGTTCATGGTTTTCCAGTTTGAACAATATTTTATGAACTTTCTGAACAAAATTCTTATAAAAATATATTTCTTTATTTTTCTTGAACAAACACTTAGGAATAGGATTGCAGAATCAGGATATATGCATAGTGAGAAACTTTAAAATAAATTTATTATTCCATAGTAGACAGAATAATGGCCCTCCGAAGATATCTATATCTAACTCCCAGAACTTGTAAATTTGTTATCTTATAAGACAAAAGGGATTTTGCTGATGTAATTAGGTTAAAGATTTTTGAGCTGGAGAGATTATCCAGGATTATTCTGGTAGGCCAATGTATTAAAACTACAAATAGTCCCTTATAAGAGGAAAACAAGAGAGTCAAAATCAGGGAGAGGAGGTATCATCATGAGAGAAGAGATTGGAGCAATGCACTTTGACGACAGAGAGAGGAAAGGACCATATACAAAAATGCAGGCTGCTTTTAAAAACTGGGAAAAGCAAAGAAACAGATTCCTTTCTGAAGCTTCCAGAAGGAACACAGCCTTGCTAAGATCTTGATTTTAGACCTCTGACTTCAAGAACTGACTTGGTTATAGACTTCTGACCACCAGAAAATAGATAATGTGCTGTTGAAAGAGTCTCTTATGTATTCCAGATACTAGTTTCTTATGTGTATTGTATGTGTTTTCTCACATTTGTGGCTTATATTTTTATTTTCTTAATGATGCATTTTAATGAGCAGAAAATTTAATATTGATGAAATTCAATTAATCTTTAGCTTTCATGGTTAATGCTCCTTCTGTTGTGTCTAATAAATATTTGCTAACAGCATAAACATGTATTTATTTCCTCTTTTTTATTTTAAATATCAGATTATATCTTT
>SJYC01103276.1:0-16239 GCA_006408675.1 Madoqua kirkii
TTCCTCTGCCTTTTCTAAAATCAGCTTGAACATCAGGAAATTCACGGTTCACATATTGCGGAAGCCTAGCTTGCAGAATTTTGAGCATTAGTTTACTAGCATGTGAGATGAATGCAATTGTAAGGTAGTTTGAGAATTCTTTGGCATTGCCTTTTTTGGGATTGGAATGAAAACTGACTTTTTCTAGTCCTGTGTAAAAAAAGCAAAATGGCAGTCCAGGGAGGCCTTACAAATAACTGTGAAAAGCAGAGAGGCAAAAAGCCATGGAGAAAAGGAAAGATGAAAAACACACCCTGGGTGAAGAAAGAGAGGAGCCCTGCTATGCATTTCCAGTCCTGTGGTCACTGCTGAATTTTCCAAATTTGCTGGCATATTGAGTGCAGCACTTTCACAGCATCGTCTTTCAGGATTTGAAACAGCTTAACAGGAATTCCATCACCTCCACTAGCTTTGTTCGTAGCAATGCTTTCTAAGGCCCTCTTGACTTCACACTCCAAGATGTCTGGCTCTATATTAGTGATCACATCATCATGGTTATCTGGGTCATGAAGATCTTTTTTTGTACAGTTATTCTGTGTATTCCTGCCACCTCTTCTTAATATCTTCTGCTTCTGTTAGGTCCAGACCATTTCTGTCCTTTATCCAGCCCATCTTTGCATGAAATGTTCCCTTGGTATCTCTAATTTTCTTGAAGAGATCGCTAGTCTTTCCCATTCTGTTCTTTTCCTCTATTTCTTTGCATTGATTGCTGAAGAAGGCTTTCTTATCTCTTGCTATTCTTTGGAGCTCTGCATTCAGATGCTTATATCTTTCCTTTTCTCCTTGGCTTTTCACTTCTCTTCACAGCTATTTGTAAGGCCTCCCAAGACAGCCATTTTGCTTTTTTATATTTCTTTCCCATGAGGATAGTCTTGATCCCTGTCTCCTATACAATGCCATGAACCTCATTCGTCAGGCACTCTATCTATCCAATCTAGGCCCTTAAATCTATTTCTCACTTCCACTGTGTAACCATAAGGGATTTGATTTAAGTCATACCTGAATGGTTTAGCGGTTTTTCCTACTTTTTTAAATTTAAGTCTGAATTTGATAATAAGAAATTCATGATCTGAGCCACAGTCAGCTCCTGGTCTTTTGTTGTTGTTGTTGACTGTATAGAGCTTTTCCATCTTTGGCTGCAAAGGATATAATCAGTCTGATTTTGGTGTTGACCATTTCATGATGTCCATGTGTGGAGTCTTCTCTTGTGTTGTTGGAAGAGGGTGTTTGCTATGACCAGTGCATTTTCTTGGCAAAACTCTGTTAGTCTTTGCCCTGCTTCATTCCGTACTTCAAGGCCAAATTTGCCTGTTACTACAGGTGTTTCTTGACTTCCTACTTTTGCATTTCAGTCCCCTATAATGAAAAGGACATCTTTTGGGGGGTGTTAGTGCTAAAAGGTCTTGTAGGTCTTCATAAAACTGTTCAACTTCAGCTTCTTCAGCGTTACTGGTTATACTGAACTGCCACTTCTAAGAGGCACCCAGTGTCTCCTTTGGACACCAACTAGAAAAGTGTGTGGACCAAACTCTCCTTTCTTGGTCAAACTTTCCTATCTCTTTGACCATTCATAACTCCTTGGGAATTAGAACTACTAACCAATCTGTCAGATCACAGACTTTCAAGGGACTTGTGATCTATGCTGTTACTGTGTACTGTTACTTAGGTTCCAAACTTGGGTTAGTAGTCAGGAAGTGCCTAGCTTCACTAGAGGTCACAAGTTTGGAAGCTAGATGGAGCTCTAGCTCCAAGAGCATCTTTGAGGTTAAAGGTTACTCAGACTGGAAGTACAATTAATTTCTTCCTTTGGTAACATTAGGTCTTAGTGACCAGAGGAAGGTTTCCAGTCGCTTTTGTCCAAAATCATTAGATATTCTTTCCTTGAAATCTGTGGGAATGAACTAGAAGAACTAGCCTTATAAGTTTTTCCTCACTGGCCAGCCCTTCACCACTTCTTTTGCTATCGCCTATACTGGTTGTGGTGATGCCTGGCAGGAACATCTCAGTTTTATGTTTGTACTGGTCTTATTGTAGTCAGGAATGTACTCAGGGTCGTGGACAAGCACTCAGGTGACAAATGTTTCCCCAGTGGTCTTAGCTTGGGAGGCATTCAGGAAGGTTACTCTAATTGCACCCTGGGTGGCATCAGAGGCAAACAAGGTTTTAACGGTGAGAAACTGGGCATCAGTCTTGTATGCCATCAGGTCTGTCCCTGGTGCATCTCCACCCCATCTCAGTGGTTGAACTGGGAGGGATGAGTACAGCACCTGCATCAGTAAGGGACAGACTAAGTTTGACCAGGGAAGTAAAGCTTTGGTATAAAGTTTGTCTACACCTCCAACTAGAGCAGAGAGGGATGCCTCAAAAAGAAAGATGGTGCTGGTCACTTCCTTCTTACAGATGGGAGCTAACAATTCCAACACTACTCTCCTTGGGGACCCCTGGACTTCTTATCAATCTGCCTAGGAATTGACTCTCATCCTGCAAGAGTGGTTGGAGAAGTAAGCTGTCGTCTTCTCCTTCTCTCCAACTTTTGCATATTTCAAAAAACTCCTTTATTTTGACATCAAAAGAGCTTCGTCAATGTATATCTTTTTAAAATTTATTTACTTTATTGAAGGATAATTGCTTTACAGAATTTTTTTTCTGTCAAATCTCAATATGAATCAGCCATAGGTATACATATATCCCCTTCTTTTTGAAACTCCCTCCCATCTCTGTGCCCATCCCACCCCTCTAGGTTGATAAAGAGCCCCTATTTGAGTTTCCTGAGCCATACAAAAAATTCCTATTGGCTATCTATTTTATATAAGGTAATGTAAGTTTACATGTTACTCTTTCCATACATCTTACCCTCTCCTCCCCTCTCCACATGTCCATAAGTCTATTCCCTGTGTCTGTTTTTCCATTGCTTCCCAATAAATAAATTCTTCAGAACAATTTTTCCAAATTCCGTATCTGTGCATTAGAATACAATGGTTATATTTTGCTTTCTTATATACTTCAATCTGTATAATATGTTCTAAGTTCATCCACCTCATTAGAACTGACTCAAATGTATTCCTTTTTGTGGCTGAGTAATATTTCATTTCATAACAGAAGCAAGAAGATATTAAGAAGAGGTGGCAACAATACACAGAAGAACTGTATAAAAAAGATCTTCATGACCCAGATAATCATAATGGTGTGATCACTCACCTAAAGCCAGACACCCTGGAATGTGAAATCGAGTGGGCATTAGAAAACATCATTATGAACAAAGCTAGTGGAGGTGATGGAATTCCAGTGGAGCTATTTCAAATCCTGAAAGATGATGCTGTGAAAGTGCTGCACTCAATATGCCAGCAAATTTGGAAAACTCAGCAGTGGCCACAAGACTGGAAGCAGTCAGTTTTCATTTCCATCCCAGAGAAAGGCAATGCCAAAGAATGCTCAAACTACTGCACAATTGCACTCATCTCACATGCTGGCAAAGTAATGCTCAAAAATCTCCAAGACAGGCTTCAGCAACATGTGAACTGTGAAATTCCAGATATTCAAGCTGGTTTTAGAAAAAGCAGAGGAACCACAGATCAAATTGCCGATATCTGCTAACTCATCAAAAAAGCAAGAGAGTTCCAGAAAAAACATCTATTTCTGCTTTATTGACTATGCCAAAGCCTTTGACTGTGTGGATCACAATAAACTGTGGAAAATTCTGAGAGAGCTGGGCATACCAGACCACCTGACCTGCCTCTTGAGAAATATGTAGGCAGGTCAGGAAGCAACAGTTAGAACTGGACATGGAACAACAGACTGGTTCCAAATAGGAAAAGGAGTATGTCAGGCTGTATATAGTCACCCTGCTTACTTAACTTATATGCAGAGTACATCATGAGAAACACTGGGCTGGAAGAAGCACAAGCTAGAATCAAGATTGTCAGGAGAAATATAAATAACCTCAGATCTGCAAATGACACCACCCTTATGGCAGAAAGTGAAGAGGAACTAAAAAGCCTCTTGATGAAAGTGAAAGTGAAAAGTGAAAAAGTTGGCTTAAAGCTCAACATTTGGAAAATGAAGATCATAGCATCTGGTCCCATCATTTCATGGGAAATACATGGGGAAACAGTGGAAACAGTGTCAGACTTTATTTTGGGGGGCTCCAAAATCACTGCAGATGGTGACTGCAGCCATGAAATTAAAAGACACTTACTCCTTGGAAGAAAAGTTATGACCAACCTAGATAGCATGTTGAAGAACAGAGACATTATTTTGCCAAAAAAGTGGATGTGAGAGTTGGACTCTGAAGAAGGCTGAGCACCAAAGAATTGATGCTCTTGAACTATGGTGCTGGACTCTTGAGAGTCCCTTGGACTGCAAGGAGATCCAACCAATTCATTCTATAGGAGATCATTTCTGGGTGTTCATTGGAAGGACTGATACTAAAGCTGAAACTCCAATACTTTATGGCCACCTCATGTGAAGAGTTGATTCATTGGAAAAGACTTTGATTCTGGGAGAGATTGGGGGCAGGAAGAGAAGGGGACGACAGAGGATGAGATGTCTGGATGGCAACACTGACTTGATGGACATGAGTTTGAGTGAAGTCTGGGAGTTGTTGATGAACAGGGAGGCCTGGTGTGCTGCAGTTCATGGGGTTGCAATGAGTCGGACATGACTGAGTGACTGAACTGAACTGAGCTGATGGTGGTTTTATTCTAGTTTTTTAAGGAATCTCCTTTCCATCTTCCATAGTGGCTATATCAATTTACATTCCCAATGACAGTGCAAGAGCGTTCCCTTTCCTCCACACTCTCTCCAGCATTTACTGTTTGTAGACTTTTGATGATGACCATTCTGACCTGTGTGAGATGATATCTCATTATGGCTTTGTTTTGCATTTCTCTAATATTGAGCCATGTTGAGTCTCTTTTCATGTGTTTTTTAGCCATCTGTATGTTTTCTTTCCAGAAATGTCTGTGTAGGTCTTTTCCCCACTTTTTGATCGTGTTTGTTTTTCTGGTATTGAGTTATATGAAGTGCTTGTATGTTTTGGAAATTAATTCTTTTCAGTTCTTTCATTTGGTATTATGTTCTCCCATTTTGAAGGTTGTCTTTTCACCTTGCTTATAGGTTCCTTTGTTGTGCAAAAACTTTTAGGTTTAATCAGGTCTCACTTATTTACTTTTGTTTTTATTTCTGTTACTCTTGGAGGTGCATCATAGAGGATCTTACTTTGTTTTATGTCATGGAGTATTCTGACTATGTTTTCCTCTAAGAGTTTTATATTTTCTGGTCTTACATTTAGATCTTTAATTCATTTTATGTTTATCTTTGTGTATGGTGTTAGGAAGAGATCTAGTTTCATTCTTTTACATGTAGCTGCCCAGTTTTCCCAGCACCACTGATTGAAGAGGTTGTCTTTGCCCCATTGTATATTCTTGCCTCCTTTGTCAAAAAATAAGGTACCCATAGGTGCATGTGGAGACTTCCCTGGTGGTTCAGATGGTAAAAGTGTCTGCCTACAATGTCAGAGACCTGGGTTCAATCCCTATGTTGGGAAGATCTCCTGGAGAAGAAAATGGCAACCCACTCCAGTATTCGTGCCTGGAAAATCCCACAAACAGAGGAACCTGGTAGGCTACAGTCCATGGGGTTGCAAAGAGTCGAACATGACTGAGTGACTTCACTTTCACTTTCATATGTGCAAGGGTTTATTTCTGGGCTTTCTATGTTATTCCACTGGTCTATATGTCTATTTTTGTGTCCATACCATACTGTCTTGATAGCTTTAGCTTTGTAGTATAATCTGATGTAGGAAGGTCGATTCCTCCAGCTCCATTCTTATTTCTCAAGACTGCTTTGGCTATTCAGGGTCATTTCCGTATTCATGTTTCCGTATGAACTGTGAAATTTTTTGTTCTATTTCTGTGAAAAAAAGCCATTGGTAATTTGATAGGGATTTAATTGAATCTGTGGATTGCATTTGGTAGTATAGTCATTTTAACAATATTGAATCTTCCTACCCAGGAACATCTGATTATGTCATTTTTTATTTCTTTCATCAGTGTGTTATAATTTTCTGTGTAAAGTTCTTTTGTCTCCTAAGGTAAATTTATTCCTAGATATTTAATTATTTTTGTTGCAATGATGAATGAGATTGATTCCTTAATTTATCTTTATTATTTCTTATTGCTAATATATAAAAATGCAAGTGATTCTGTGTATTGATCTTGTATCCTGCAACTTTGCTAAATTCACTGATTAGCTCTAGTAATTTTCTGAGACCATCTTTAGGGTTTTCTATGTATAGTATCATGTCATCTGCAAATAGTGAGAACTTTACTTCTTTTCCGATCTGGATTCTTTTTATTTCTTTTTCTTCCCTGATTGCTGTAGCTAGGGCTTTCAGAAATATGCTCAATAATAGTGGTGACAGTGGACACCCTTGTCTCTTTCCTGATCTTAAGGAGGATGCTTTCAGGTTTTCACCATGAAGAATAATGTTTGCTGTAAGCTTATCATATATGGCCTTTACTACATTGAGGTAGGTTTCTTCTACATCCATTTTTTGAAGAGTTTAAATCATAAATGGATGCTGAATTTTGTCTAAGGCTTTTTCTGCATCGATTTAAGTATTCATATGGTTTTTATCTTTCAATTTGTTAGTATAGTGTATCACATTGATTTGCATATATTGAAGAATCCTTGCATTCCTGGGATAAACTCAACTTGATCATGGCCTATGAGCTTTTTGATATGTTGCTGAATTCTGTTTGCTAAAATTTTTTGAAAATTTTTGTATCTATGTTCATCAGTGATATTGACACGTAGTTTTCTTTTTCTGTGTTGTCTTTGCCTGGTTTTGGTATCAGAGTAATGGTGGCTTTGCAGAGTGAGTTTAGAAGTGTTTCTTCCTCTGAAATTGTTTGAAAGAGTTTTAGAAGGATAGGCATAAGCTCCTTTCTAAATGTTTGATAGAATTCTGCTGTAAAATCATCTGGTCCTGGGCTTTTGTTCTTTGGGAGATTTTTTTTATCACAGTTTCAATTTCATTGCTTCTAACTGGAGTGTTCATAATTTCTATTTCTTCCTGGTTCAGTCTTGGAAGATTGAACGTTTCTAAGAATCTGTCTATTTTTTCCAGGTTATCCATTTTATTGACATATAGTAGTCTCGTAGTAGTCTCTTATAATCCTTTGTGTTTCTGCATTATCTGTTGTAACCTCTCATTTTTCATTCTAATTATGTTGATTTGAGTCTTCTCTCTTTTTTTCTTGATAAGCCTGGCTAAATGTCTGTCAATTTTGTTTATTTTCTCAAAGAACCAGGTTTTTGTTTTATTAATCTTTATTATTGTTTCTTTTATTTCTTTTTCACTTATTTCTTCTTGAATCTTTATGATTTCTTTCCTTCTACTAATTTTGGGGTTTTTTGATCTTCTTTTTCCAGTTGTTTTAGGTGTAAAGTTAGGCTATTTGATGTTTTTTTTTCTTGAGGTAGGATTGTATTGCTATAAATTTCTCTCATAGGACTGCATTTGTTGCATGCCATAGGTTGTTGTGTTTTCACTGTCATTTGTTTCTAGAATTTTTTGATTTCCCTTTTGATTTCTTCAGTAACCTGTTGGTTATTTAGAAATGTGTTACTTAATCTCCATGTGTTTGTGTTTCTCACAGTTTTTTTTTTTTTTCTTGTAATTGCTATTTAGTCTCACAGCATTGTGGTAAAAGAAGATGCTTGATATCATTTCCAATTTCTTTAACTTACTGAGTTTTGACTTGTGACCCAAGATGTGGTCTATCCTGGAGAATGTTTCATGTGCACTTAAAAAGATGTATTCTTCTGCATTTGGATGGAATGTCTTGAAGATATCAAGGAGATTCATCTCATCTAATGTACCATTAAAGACTCATGTTTTCTTATTAATTATCTGTTTTGATGATCTGTCCATTGGAGTGAGTGGGATGTTAGAGTCTCCTACTATTATTGTGTTATTGTCAATTTCTCCTTTTATGTCTGTTACTGTTTGTTTTATGCATTGAGGTACTCCTATGTTGGGTGCATAGATATTTAAAATTGTTATAGCTTCCTCTTGTATTGATCCCTTGATCATTATATAGTGTCCTTCCTTATCTCTTGTAATCTCCTTTATTTTAATGTCTATTTTGTCTGAGATGAGGATTGGTACTCTAGCTTTCATTTGCTTTCTATTTGCATGGAATATATTTTTCCATCCTCTCACTTTCAGTCTATATGTGTCTTTAGGTCCGAAATGGGTTTCTTGTAGACTAGACTTGTGTTTGTATCCATTCAGCCAGTCTGTTTCTTTTGGTTGGAACATTTAATCCATTTACATTTAAAGTAATTATTGATATATATGTTCCTATTGCCATTTTCTTAATTGCTTGGGGTTGATTTTGTAGACCTTTTTTCTTCTCTTGTTTTTCTTGACAATATAAGTCCCTTTAACCTTTGTTGTAAAGCTGGTTTGGTGGTACTGAGTTCTTTTTACTTTTGCTTGTCTTAAAAGCTTTCGATTTCTTCATCAATTTTGAATGAGATCCTTGCTGGGTACATAATTTTGGTTGTAAATTTTTCCCTTTTTGTACTTTAAATATTCTCTGACATTCCCTTCTGGCCTGAAGAGTTTCTGCTGAAAGATTCGCTGTTAAGTGTATGTGGTTTCCCTTGTATGTTACTTGTTGTTTCTCCTTTGCTGGTTTTAATATTATTTCTTTCTGTTTAGTTTTTGTTAACTTGATTACTATGTGTCTTGACATGTTTCTCCTTGGGTTTATCCTGTATGGGACTCTTTGTGCCTCTTGGACTTGATTGACTATTTCCTTTTCTTGTTGGAGAAATTTTCAACTATAATCTCTTCAGAAATTTTCTTATACACTTTATTTTTCTCTTCTTCTTCTTCTTGTTCTTCTTCTGCTGCTGCTAAGTCACTTCAGTCATGTCTGACTCTGTGTGATCCCGTAGAGGGCAGCCCACAAGGCTCCCCCATCCCTGGGTTTCTCCTGGCAGGAACACTGGTGTGGGTTGCCATTTCCTTCTCAATTCTTCTTCTGGGACCACTATTATTCGAATGTTGGTTCATTTGATATTGTCTCAGAGGCCTCTGAGACTATCCTCAGTTCTTTTCACTTTATTCTGCTCTTCAGAAGTTATTTCCATTATTTTATCTTCCAGCTCACTGATTCGTTCTTCTGCTTCAGATACTTTGCTATTGATTCATTCTAGAGTATTTTTATTTTAGTAATTGTGATATTTGTATTTGCATGTTTATTCTTTAATTCTTCTAGGTCTTTGTTAATTGATTCTTGCATTTTCTTCATTTTGCCTTGAAGGTTGTTGATCTTATCTATCATTTTTCTGAATTCTTTTTATCAGGTAGTTTGCCTATTTTCTCTTCATTTATTTGGACTTCTGTGTTTCTAATGTGAACCTTTATTTGTGTAGTATTTTTCTGTCTTTTCAAAGGCTCAGAACTTGATCTTCAGAAAGACAAATGGGAAGAACACAGGGAAGAAGATGAACGGCAGCAAAGCCTCTGTCATATGATAGTGATCTTGCAGGATCACTGTGCGTAAGGGCATAGTGTGGCTCACACTCAATGTCCATACAGGGGTTCTCTGTGGGAAAGTGGAGAGAAGCTTGCAGAGCTGCTCTGCCTCCATTTCACTGTACACTGCTCCACATGCAGTACATGCAACCCAATGTATCAGTTCAGTTCAGTCACTCAGTCATGTCCAGTTCTTTGTGATATAATGACTGCAGCACGCCAGGCCTCCCTGTCCATCACCAACTCCTGGGGCCCACCCAAATCCATGTCCACTGAGTTGGTGATGCCATCTATCTATCTCATCCTCTGTCTCCCTTCTCCTGCCCTCAATCTTTCCCAGATTCAGGGTCTTTTCAAATGAGCCAGCTTTTCGCATCAGGTGGTCAAAGTATTGGAGTTTCAGCTTCAAAATCAGTCTTTCCAATGAACACCCAGGAATGATCTCCTTTAGGATGGACTGTTTGGATCTCCTTGCAGTCCAAGGGACTCTCAAGAGTCTTCTTCAACACCACAGTTCAAAATCATTAATTCTTCAGTGCTCAGCTTTCTTTATAGTCCAATTCTCATATCCATACATGACTACTGGAAAACCCATAGTCTTGATTAGATGGACATTTGTTCGCAAAGTAATGTCTCTGGTTTTTAATATGCTGTCTAAGTTGGTCATAACTTTCCTTCCAAGGAGTAAGCATCTTTTAGTTTCATGGCTTCAGTCACCATTTGCAGTGATTTTGGAGACCAAAAAAATAGTGACAGCCACTATTTCCACTGTTTCCCCATCTATTTCCCATGAAGTGATGGGACCGGATGCCATTGTCTTAGTTTTTTCAATGTTGAGTTTTAAGCCAACTTTTCTCTGTCCCCTTTAACTTTCATCAAGAGGCTCTTTAGTTCTTCACTTTCTGCCATAAGTGTGGTGTCATCTGCATATGTGAAATTATTGATAGTTTTCCTAGCAATCTTGATTCCAGCTTGTGCTTTCTCCAGCCCAGCGTTTCTCATGATGTACTCTGCATATAAGTTAAATAAGCAGGGTGACAATATACAGCCTTGATGTACTTCTTTTCCTATTTGGAAACAGTCTCTTATTCCATGTCCAGTTCTGAATGTTGCTTTCTGACCTGCATACAGGTTTCTCAAGAGACAGGCCAGGTGGTCTGGTATTTTCATCTCTTTCAGAATTTTTGACATTTTATTGTGATCCACACAGTCAAAGGCTTTGGCATAGGCAATAAAGCAGAAGGTGGTGTTTATCTGGAACTCTCTTGATTTTTTGATGAGCCAGTGGATACTGGCAATTTGATCTCTCGTTCCTCTGCCTTTTCTAAAATCAGCTTGAACATCTGGAAGCTCATGGTTCACATATCGCTGAAGCTTGGCTTGGAGAAATTTGAGCATTACTTTACTAACCTGTGAGATGAGTGCAAGTATGTTGTAGTTTGAGCATTGTTTGCCATTGCTTTTCTTTGGGATTGGAATGAAACTGACCTTTTACAGTCCTGTGGCCATTGCTGTTTTCCAAATTTGCTGGCATATTGAGTGCAGCACTTTCGCAGCATCATCTTTCAGACTTAAATAGCTCAACTGGAATTCCATCACCTCCACTAGATTTAATTGTATTGATGTTTCCTAAGGCCCACTTGACATCAAATTCCAGGATGTGTGGCTCTAGGTTAGGATGAGTGATCACATTATCATGATTATCTGGGTCGTGAAGATATTTTTTGTACAGTTCTTCTGTGTATGCTTGCCACCTCTTCTAAATATCTTCTCCTTCTCTTAGGTCCATACCATTTCTGTCCTTTGAGCCCATCTTTGCATGAAATGTTCCCTTCGAATCTCTAATTTTCTTGAAGAGATCTCTAGTCTTTCCCATTTTATTGTTTTCCCTCTATTTTTTCCTAATTTATGCCTTGGTTTAAAAGCATCAGGGTCCTGGGTGCACAATAGTAATAAGCATCTAATAGAAAACAAAACAATACTTTGGCCACCTTATGCGAAGAGCTGGCTCATTATAAAAGACCCTGATGCTGTGAAAGATTGAGGGCCGGAGGAGAAGGGGATGACAGAGGATAAGATGGTTGGATGGCATCACTGACTCAATGGACACAGGTTTAGGTTAACTCCAGGATTTCCTGATGGACAGGGAGGGCTGGCATGCTGTGGTTTATGGGGTTGCAGAGAGTCAAATATGACTGAGTGACTGAACTGAACTGAGAAAACAAAGTTGTTTTATATTTATAGGATTCTTGAGTAGGACTCTAATTTAAAAAAAAAAAAAACAGGAGTCTGGAAGTACAAACCAATTATTATAGATAAAACATTCATTTTAAAGCTAATATATAATGAAAGACATATAAAAATTATACTAGAAGCTTTGGCTTTCTGGAGGCTTTAGTTAGTGAGACAAGTAAAATATTTGCCCTTGATATATTAAAAGTCTGCAAGTTTTCCTCATGAACCTGTTACTCTTCCAGCCAAATTTTGATGAGAATCTTTTAGAAATTTGATCCTGATATGTCCAAATCTTGTTTTTTCTTAGCTTAGCATTTAGTTTGGTACTCAAATAGAGTAGAGTCTATTATGATTGGAGACCTACCTGGACAATTTCTTATTTGAATATAAAATTAGAGATATCAAGTTGGCTCGGCAACCACTTATGGAAGACCCACTGGTTGTGAGCACAAAACAGGGTCATAGGGAAATACAAATTTTGAAGTTATAAGGAAACCAGGGATTCTCCTATGTCAGAAACTCTCTGAGGTCTTTGCACCATATTAAAAAAAAAAAAAGATATTGGGGGACTGATCTTTTCCTATTAGTTTTGTTCTTCTGATTTTCATCCAATATGCAGTAAATGTGTGCTATTTGGAATCATCATCTAAGTTTTCTCCAATCAATTACCTTATTTATCTGTGAACTTTATTTCAAAAAGCCCAGTCTTCAGAGTGGTGAAATCGTCAGCTATTGTTAATGATAATGATTGCTGTGAGGAGAAAAAGCTGCCGAGGCTCACATTTCCAATGCCTCACCAGGTCTAAGCTTCTCCTGAAGCTTCATGCTGAGAGCAGAGAAAGCATTAGCTGATGCCCAGAGAGAATCTCTGCTAAGGCTCTTGGAGTGAGAGGAGGTTGCAAATTTTCTATCTTATCTTTTCTCTCAGACATACCACTCAACTTCTCATCAAACGGTTGCTTTGAAAATTTCCTCAGACGACAAAGAAATGGCAGTTGCTTTTTTGTGGGTGCTAGATTTTTCATAACACAGGCATGGTATGATTGCTGGTCTTGTGTTTTTATTCTCTAGCCTGGTATGGAAAAAATGTGCAAGATTTACATAAAATAAATAGAACTGGGATTTTTTAAAACTATGCAACTATTTTTCTGGATAATTTTTTTCCCATTCTATTAGATATTTCTCAGTTACATTTTGTTTTCCCTTTAGATTCATGAAGGAGAAAAGAGGAGTGTTAAGAGAATTACTCAGATCATTATTTTTTTTAAGATTTTTGATGTGGACATTTTTAAAGTCTTTACTGAATTTGTTATAATATTGTTTCTGCTTTACATTTTGGCTTTTAGGCCACAAGTCATGTGGTATTTTAGCTCTTCAACTAGGGACAGACCCCACACCTCCTGCATTGGAAGATGAAATCTTAACCACAGAACCACCTCAGGAAGTCCCATCAGACCCTTATTAAAGCAAGAAAGTGATGGGAGCTGGCAACAAGAAATGCTGGGGGAAATTCACTATATACACACATTAACTCTAATAGGAGAATAGAAAAATACAAGAAATTAAGAATGGATATGTCTTATATTAGTATCTGTGTTATATATATATGGATTTTCTTGGTTTTCACATTCATCTAGATATTCATTCCTGAGTTCTTTAACATTTCTACAAAGTGAAGGAGGAAAGCTGCTTTTTGCTGCACTCTAAAGTGTTTATGATATTTGGAAAGAGGTAAAGAGAAATATCTCTCTCCACCTCCCTCTTGTTTAGATCATTGTTCATTCTTAGGAAAATCAATCAAGTAGATAAGTACCATTTTTTAGCTTCTTCCTGCCTTACTAATGCAAAATGGGGCCTGAGATGAGTAGCATTAGCATCACCTGTGAGCTTATTAGAAAGAATACATCTAAGTCACCTCAACTTAAAGATTCAAAAGACAGAGGAATTGTGTGTGTGTGTGTGTGTGTGTGTGTGTGTGTGTGTATGTGTTTTCCCCAAACTCTCTATGTGATACTTCTAACACTAAATTTTGAAAAAAAAAAAAAAAAGCCTTGGAGGTATGTGGAGTCCAAGATTCTACATTTCTAACAAGTTCCCAGGTCATAGTGTTGTTGCTTATCCACATACCATAGTTTTCAGTAGTGAGATTCTAAGGGACACCTACATAATTCTGAGATGTTTTTTTCATTTTCATTTTTTTCCTTTTTTGCCTCCATTTTTGGCATTCTATCCCACAGTCATTCTCTCTTTATTCTATACGTGTGCAGTGGGTTGATTGAATAACTGGAATCTGGTAGGTTACAAATATAAAACAATTTAATTTTTTTAAATTACTCTGGCTTCATACAAGCATGCATCTCTCCTTTCTGGCTCCATAATGACCTTCCTGATTGATCCTGTAGCTTTCTCCAAGGTTCTAGTGTAGAATAGTACACAGTGAGAGAACTGCCATGAGCCTGACAGTACGGGACACTGAGGAAGCTTACTGGAACAGGTCAACAGCTACCACTAAAGTCGCCCAGTCAGGCCTCTTCACATTTCACTGCCCTTCCTCTTCCCTCCTTGTTCATACTGTACTGCATCCTATGTCCAACATAAAGGGGAATTAATTCCCTTGTTCTTCCTGTCTTCTAATTCTAGCTTTTCTGGCACTGAGGACTAAGATGGAACAACAGGCAAAATGGCCCTGTATCATGGACTACCTTATAGTCATGTGAAAGAATGGCTTGCCTTGTGTGTCTCTGTTGGGTGTGTTTTCTGAGAGTGAAGTCATTGGACTGCTGAGCTTCTCTTCTGTGCTTGAGGAGCACCTGGAGTCTTGGGTGTTGGGGAGACTTGTTGACATTTTCTTCTCCAACATTATGATATAGAAAAGGTTGAGCCACTCCAACAAGCTTCCTCAGTACTCTCTATAGGGAAGTAGATATAAGACTCTACAAGTCTGTGACCCCAACTCCAAGACACACATATCAAGTTCACACAGAAATTCTCTCCCTGTGCACCATTTTGGCTTTAAAACCCTGGGAAATCTGGGGCTTTCCGCATCCCTCCAATATCCAGCCAAAAAGTAAAAGCCCTGGCCTCCCCATCTCTAACTGCTTAGTACTGGTTTCCCCAACATAAATTGACCCCTTTTGGTATGCAAATCAGCAGTTTTGTCTTGATTCTTTTCTCTTTGCAAAATTAGACTATATTTGCTGATTTGGGGACAAGAGAATAGAGTGATGGTTGAGGATAATCAAGCTCATTAGATGCCTTTTTATAAAGCATTGAGGGAATCCACAATAGGTCATTGCAAGCTCTCTACCGAGGACATGGCTACTTAATGTCAGGCTGGATGAAGCACAAGCTGGAATTAAGATTGTTGGGAGAAATATTAATAACCTCACATATGCAAATGACATTACCCTTAATGGCAGAAAGCAAAGAGGAACTGAAGAGCCTCTTAATGAAAGTGAAAAAGAGTGAAAATTTTGACTTAAAACTCAAGATTCAAAAAACTAAGATCATGGCATGTAGTACCATCACTTCACAGTAAATAGAAGGGGAAACAATGGGAATAGTGACAGAGATTATTTTCTTGGGCTCCAATATCACTGCAGATATTGACTGCAGCCATGAAATTAAAAGACACTTGCTCCTTAGAAGAAAAGTTATGACCAACCTAGATAGCGTATTTATAAGCAGAGACATTGCTTTGCCAACAAATGTCCATCTAGTCAAAGCTATGGTTTTTCCAGCTGTAACGTACAGATATGAGAGTTGGACCATAAAGAAGCTGAGAACCAAAGACTTGATGTTTTTGAACTGTGATATTGGAGGAGACTCTTGAGAGTCCTTTGAACTGAAAGATCAAATTAGTCAATCCTAAAGGAAATCAGTCCTAAATATGCATTGGCAAGACTGATGCTGAAACTGAAGCTCCAATACTTTGGCCACCTGATGAGAAAAACTGACTCACTGGAAAAGACCCTGATGCTGAGAAAGATCGAAGGCAGGAGGAGAAGGGGACAACAGAGGATGAGATTGTTGGATGGCATTATGGACTTGATGAACATGAGTCTGAGCAAGCTCCAGGAGTTGGTGAGTGATGGACAGGGAAGCCTGGCATACTACATCCATGGAGTCACAAAGAGTTAGACATGACTGAGTGACTGAATTGAACTGAATGCTTCTTTGAATTTATATTTGAAATATAGATATTAATTGCCAGGCAAATGGAAGTATCCCATTATATACATATTGTCTCTTTCTTGATCTGTTACAACATACTCAATTCATTCAATCACTTAGGTTTTAGGCAGTCCTCACCTTCATATGTTTCATTAGTTAAAGTGAGTGAAGTCGCTCAGTTGTATCTGAGTCTTTGTGACCCCATGGACTGTAGCCTACCATGCTCCTCTGTCCATGGG
>SJYC01103281.1:0-13228 GCA_006408675.1 Madoqua kirkii
CTTTTACCAAGTACATCTACTACCATTTTTACGTATTTGTTTCAAAAGTTCTATTGTTAATGTTTTATATTTAGAATTTAAAGGGGAATACTGTTGGACTTCAAGTAGTTTACAATTTTGCAGAATTGTTTTATAAATTTAAAATATGCCATGATAAAATTTTTGCTGGAAATATGCAGTATAAAAGCACAAAGAGGGAAGGCTTCAAAAGAGATGATTTTCATCTGAGACATGAAGTTTGAGACATTGGGGAATGGTATTTTATACAGAGGTATTTGTAACAGGTGAAATCATAAATATGTGAGTGTGTGTTCAACATTGATATGCATGGTGTGGCTACAATAAGACCCAAGATATAGATTGAGTACCTCTGAATGACATGCTGAGTTGACTTCTATAATGTAAACAACAGGAAATTAGCAGAAAATAATTAAACATGGTAGTGACAAGACCAGACAGATTTTGAGAGAGAAAGAGAGCACTAACAATAGTGCAGTAGATGGATAGAACAAAGAAGAGATGGAAGATGATGTGAGATGGAAATAAAAGATATTTGATGTGAGATGTTTCTTTTATATATATAAAAAAACGTTTTCTATTTATTTGGCTGCACCAAGCTTTAGTTGTGGCATATGGTATCTGTTTTCCTGACCAGAGATCAAACCCAGGGCCCCTGCTTTGGGAGCACGGAGTCAGTCACTGGACCACAGGGGAAGTTCCAAGATGTTTCTTTAAGTTAATATACACTGTAATTTGTTTTGCTTGCTGTTTAGATGTTAAGAATAAAGAGGAGGCAAGAATTCAAATAAATTTGATTGATTACCTACTGAAGGATCATTTCTTCATCCTTAAAACAACCATAAAATGTATTATTATCTTTATTTTATGAGAAAAATTCCTAAATCTAAGAGGATCTAAGTCAACTGCTCTAATACACACTGCTTGTAAGTGCTAAAACTCCAGGAAACTTGGTTTATCTGTCTGAGTGTCTGGTGTCAAAGCTGCATTTCTGCAGAGCTAAGAATCTGAGTGAACTCTGGGAGTTGGTGATGGACAGGGAGGCCTGATGTGCTGCAATTCATGGGGTCTCAAAGAGTCGGACATGACTGAGTGACTGAACTGAATCTGGCCTCTGAGGGCAGGGTAATTCCCTAACCAGTTGGAGAGTGGAGGAGATACAAACATTTCTGACAATGTCCCAGTGTTGTCCAGAGGAGGAGGAGATGTGTTACTATAGATAAATTCCAACATTTAACTCTTGCACACCCAACTCAATTTTTGTGAATGGTTTTGGAATTTTGTTGCTGTTTTCTGCTCCTTTTGCAAGCTAGCAGAAGCTAAATTGATCTTCCCTTTTAAGAGAAGTCATAGGAAGTAGAAGAGCATAAACATAGTAGGTCCATTTACTCTTCTGAAATAAAACTGCCTTCATTATGTGAAATAGCATTTGCATAAGTTTATAGTTTGTGACAGGCTTTCCACTAATACTTTAACAAAACATTATTTACCAAAGATCAAGTATCTGACTATTGCCCCCTGAATCATAGCCACTCTGAAGAAATATGCAATCAATTTTTTAGGGAAAAGGCAAAATCTTTAACTAACTCGACAAATATATAAAGGTTTTCTTTTGAATTTCTCAAATCAAAGTTTAACTATAATAAATATGCCAGAAGTTATTATTATAACACATTCCTTTGGGCTATATTGCCATGAAGGAAAATTATTTTAGTATTTAGGTTGAAGCTGATAATTGATTTTTAAAGATCTGCAATTTATGACATAAAAAGTTTAATATTTACAATACTTATAAGTAATAATGAGGCCTAGCTCCCAATAGTTTTTGCCAGACTTGAAAATATTTTATTTAAAAGGCCTTTTGTTATAAAGAAAGCATACTTTTAGAATTTTCACCAGTGTAATTAATGTCATTGCCCTTAAATGGATCAACAAGCTCAGACTGATAGAGCTTGTACTATGAAAAATGAACAAGTTTTACTATCAGCTACTTTCTTTGGTGAAAAAAATCAAGACTTATGAGTTAAATGTTCCCATATGAGTGTATTTATCAAGTCATGACACAATTTGAAATGGATCTTTTGCCTTGGATATGAAGTTGCTCAGTCGTGTCCGACTCTTTGCAACCCCATGAACTGTAGCCTACCAGGCTCTTCAGTCCATGGAATTTTCCAGGCAAGAATACTAGAGTGGGTTGCCATTTCCTTCTCCAGGGGATCTTCCCAACCCAGAGATTGAACCCTGGTCTTCCACATTGTAGGCAGATGCTTTACCATCTAAGCCAAATAAGGAAACACAATAGAATATTAATCAGCTATTAAAAAGAAAGCATTTGAATCAGTTCTAATGAAGTGGATGAAACTAGAGCCTATTATAAAGAATGAAGTAAGTCAGAAAGAGAACCACCAATACAGTGTATTAATGCATATATATGGAATTTAAAAAGATGGTAATGATGACCCTATATGCAAAATAGCAAAATATAAAGAACATGGTCTTCCACATTGTAGGCAGATGCTTTACCATCTAAGCCAAATAAGGAAACACAATAGAATATTAATCAGCTATTAAAAAGAAAGCATTTGAATCAGTTCTAATGAAGTGGATGAAACTAGAGCCTATTATAAAGAATGAAGTAAGTCAGAAAGAGAACCACCAATACAGTGTATTAATGCATATATATGGAATTTAAAAAGATGGTAATGATGACCCTATATGCAAAATAGCAAAATATAAAGAACAGATATAAAGAACAGATATAAAGAACAGACTTTTGGACTCTGTAGGAGAAAGAGAGAGTGGGATGATTTGAGAGAATAACATTGAAACATGTATATCACCATATGTGAAATAGATGACCAGTCCAAGTTCGATTCATGAAACAGGGCACAGAAAGCTGGTGCACAAGGACATCCCAGAGGGATGAGATGGGGAGAGACGTGGGAGAGACATTTGGGATGGGGGGACAGGACACATGTACACCTGTAACTGATTTATGTTAATGTATGGCAAAAACGACTACAATATTGTAATTACCCTACAATTAAAATAAACTAATTAAAAAAAGACAAAGCGATGGCATCACATGAATTTGAAATGACTTATTTTTTTATTAATGTGTTAGTCTCCAGAATTATATTATAGTTGCAATGGTTTTAGTTTACCAAATGTGGTGATATAATTTTTTTTAATATTTACTTATACTTTTTAAAAAGGTAAATTATAGCTTAACATTTTGAGCAATTTTAAATCACCTATAACTCTACCAACATAACACAACTATTTTTAAGTCCTTATATCTTTAATATGTTGTTCATTTGCCTATAAATTTTCATATAAATATGATATCTGTACCATTTGATAATTCAAATTTTCTACTACATTATAAAAATTTTTCACAATTCTATACATTCTTCACTTATTATAAATTCCTTTTTAATACATCAGTGATAAGAAAAGCAACATTTTTAGGAAAAGAAAAAAAAAAAAACTAAGTTATAACAAGACTTCCTGGCATCAGGGTCTTTTCAAATGAGTCAGTTCTTTGCATCAGGTGGCCAAAGTATTGGAGTTTCAGCTTAAGCATCCATCCTTTCAATGAATAGTCAGGACTGATTTCCTTTACGATGGAACTGGTTGTATCTCTTTGCAGCCCAAGGGATTCTCGAGTCTTCTCCAACACCACAGTTCAAAAGCATCAATACTTTGGCACTCAGCTTTCTTTATACTCCAACTCTCACATCCTTTGCTGAGAAAGATTGGAGGTGGGAGGAGAAGGGAACAACAGAGGATGAGATGGTCGGATAGGATCACTGACTCAATGGACATGAGTTTGAGTAAACTCAGGGAGTTGGTGATGAACAGGGAGGCCTGGAATTCTGCAGTCCATGGGGTTGCAAAGAGTCGAACATGACTGAACGACCGAACTGAATTGAACAATAAGAACGCTTGTGGAGTATTTTATAGTTGCTTAAAAATGGTTTTACTTAGTGAAACACTTTTCACTTGTTGGCTCAAATTTATGGTTATAATTGGTTTTGCCTAACCTTGTCAGAGAAAAATGACTAATTTTGGAACTTTGATCTAGTGACACTGACCTTGTTTGACCCTCATATCATTTTCAATCTCTCTTCCCATGAAACCTTCAAAATTGTAGCCAAAAGTCATATTTCCCAAACACTTTCAACATAAGTCCTGTCCAATTACAACTTACATAAGGTAGATTTGAGTGCATGTTTTGTGTCCTAAGAGGACATGTATGCATTATTCTTTGATAATTCCTTGTGAATTAGTAGAGAAATAGGTTTATTTCTGAAATATATGTGAAATCATCAAGGACTTCACATTTGTACACACACGTGCAACAACATACCCCTTGCTCTCCCTCTCCACACAGACACATCGCCCATCTTTCATTCTTTTGTGATTGACTCTCACTGGTTCTTTTCTGTCATCTTAAAAATATTCAGTTGCTTGGGAAAGTCCAGGATGTTATAGTTCATTTATCTTTTCAGCACATTTCAGTGTCCTAATACAGAGTTTGGGAAACCTTGGCCCAGATGAAATATGCAGATAGAAATTTCTCATTAAATCTTCTCATTTAAATGTTTAAATTTAATATCATTTTATATTCATTAAGATTTACATAATAAATTAGACCCAGGCGACCAACTTAATATCATTTCTAATGCCATCACGATGACATCCCCCATACCCACAATGCCATCAAATGTGTTCCCAAGCCCCTCAGTTCTCTCATGTCATTTCCTAAAACAGATGGTCACACTTGGGGAGCAGTGATATTCATTATTCATTCTAGACAGGTTAGCAGAGCATCTCTAAATACTTAGCATTTTTAAGATGGCATGGGAAATACAAAGAAGATAAAATTCCTGACCTTAAGGGACACAAAATTTAGTTGCAGAGACAAGACATGTTGACAGTAACACTTACATAACCAAAAAGGGCACCAGGTCCACAAAAAGAAAGCATATCAAATATTCACAGAGAAAGATCAAGTTTCATGCATTCTAATGAGAGAAGGCTCTAAGAGTTGGCTTGATCCCTTTAATATTTGTCACTCAACTACGGGCCATGTAGAAATACCATGCATCTGGATCAATCATCCACTAATCTACATATCAGTGATTAGTTAAGTATCTATCGTATTCATCACATGTTTACTGTCCCATCAGCTTATTCATTTGATGCTACTGCAGGCTCTCAAAGCACTCTAAAAATAATGGAAAGAACATGTGACTCTTCCTGAGTTTCAGATGGCAGCCTAATGATCACAGTACCCTGTAGAGTGGGCCTATAATATCCTGCAACCCAAACCAGGGCAGCCACCTGGGGTGGGGAGTTTGGAGTCTGGGTTCTGTGATTTTTTTCTCTAAGCCCCCAGCTTCCCCTAATCCATTGGTTCTCTTTCCTGAAATACAGTAAAAGCTTTTAGATTCCTGTTTCAGTCACTTGCTTAGATATTGTGTTCCTTGCCTTACCTTCTATTCCCCTTTTGAACATTTCTAGAGCTTGCTTTGGTGGGTTTTGATCTCCATCTTTGACTTACTTTCAAGTAACTTGTGGTCTCACTCTGCCTATTCTTCCTCTATCTGCTTGGTGTACTCTATGGATTTTCATTAGAACTCTTTTATATATTCAGCTTACTGGCTCAGTTAATTCTGTTTCCATGAATTCTCCTGTTCTAGGATCCCTCTTCTGAGGTATTCTGTCTGGCAAACTCTAAATGCCTTGGTCTGCCCTGAATCTTGGCTCCATACTCTCATCGGTTTCAGTGAGTTCTCCCTATGGCCCCCTCCTTGTCCTACAGACTTGAGACTTAAGGCTGTAAGCTGGGGCATAAGCAAGTTGGTGGTCATGTGAGGTGCGAAGGAAGATGTACTTGATTTAGTGGATAGAAGCAAGGAATGCTGTTGAATTTCTCTAACGCCCAGGACAGTCCCCACAAGAATAAATCATCCAACCTAAAATGTCAATAAATGCCAAAGCTCAGAAATTCTAGCTTCAGCTCAGTTCAGTTCAGTCACTCAGCGGTGTCAGACTCCTTGTGACCCCATGAATCGCAGCACGCCAGGCCTCCCTGTCCATCACCAACTCCCGGACTTCACTCAGACTCACATCCATCGAGTCGGTGATGCCATCCAGCCATCTCATCCTCTGTCGTCTTCTTCTCCTCCTGCCCCTAATCCTTCCCAACATCAGAGTCTTTTCCAATGAGTCAACCTTTCGCATGAGGTGGTCAAAGTATTGGAGTTTCAGCTTCAGCATCATTCCCTCCAAAGAAATCCCAGGGTTGATCTTCTTCAGAATGGACTGGTTGGATCTCCTTGCAAGTCCAAGGGACTCTCAGGAGTCTTCTCCAACACCACAGTTCAAAAGCATCAATTCTTCTGTGCTCAGCCTTCTTTATAGTCCAACTCTTACATCCATACTTGACTACTGGAAAAAAACATAACTTTGACTAGACAGACATTACTTGGCAAAGTAATGTCTCTGCTTTTCAAAATACCATCTAGATTGGTCATAACTTTTCTTCCAAGGAGTAAGCGTCTTTTAATTTCATGGCTGCAGTCACCATCTGAAGTGATTTTGGAGCCCCCCAAAATAAAGTCTGACACTGTTTCCACTGTTTCCACATCTATTTCCCATGAAGTGATGGGACTGGATGCCATGGTCTTTGTTTTCTGAATGTTGAGCTTTAAGCCAACTTTTTCTCTCTCCTCTTTCACTTTCAAGAGGCTTTTTAGTTCCTCTTTACTTTCTGCCATAAGTGTGGTGTCATCTGCATATCTGAGGTTATTGATATTTCTCCTGGCAATCTTGAGTCCAGCTTGTGCTTCCTCCAGCTCAGCATTTCTCATGATGTACTCTACATATAAGTTAAATAAGCAAAGTGACAATATACAATCTTGACACACTCCTTTTTCTATTTGGAAAAAGTCTGTTGTTTCATGTCCAGATCTAACTGTTGCTTCCTGACCTGCATACAGATTTCTCAAGAGGCAGGTCAGGTGGTCTGGTATTCCCATCTCTTTCAGAATTTTCTAGCTTAGGTATATACAATAACTAGAGTTTTTGCGAGACACAATATATTCACTTTTTCTTCTCTTTCTATATATCTCAATTACAAGAGCTGATTTTGTGTTTGGTTTCAATGCACATTTTCAGGCATATCAGAAAGAACAACAAGAGTATTTTTCTGCCAGTCATTTGGGTAAAATTCATAATAGGATCTGAAAGGGAATGAGGACAAGGAGAAAAAGATCAATAAGATACAAAGACATAGATGATTACCCCCCAAGTAATAAATTCAATTCAAATTTATTAAATATTACATTTTTATGTTGATTCTGCAAAGTCTACCAGTTGATATTATTCCCCCATGAGATGAAAGGAGAGAGAACTTAAGTGATTTGCCTGAGGTAATATGAGTGATGAATAGAAAGGATAGAATCTGAACTCAGATCTGTCTAACTTCCACGCCTTTATCCACCACTGCATAAGAGTGAATCAGTAGAGACAGGCTAATGGAAAACATTGTAGTGTTCAAGTGAAAGATTTCCTTTTACTGTGTCACAGATGAGATTTAATCAGAGTTGCTCTGTTCTGATCTTTGGAGGAATGGGGTTATATGAACTCTCTGCCAAGGAAACCCTGAAAATGTTCTTCACCTCAAGAGACTGTAATTTTTAGTAGGATATCTAAGAAGACAGCCTTTTTAAAGAGGAGGAAATTACTTGACTTTTTATTTTATATTCAGAGTGATGCTCTGAAAAGTCATGTGATCAAAGGATCCTTACATCATTACTAGAAGGGGAATTTTTGTTTTTCAGTTTAGAGTTTCCTAATACAAAAAAAAAAAAAAAAAAAAGGTAGTCTTGAGAGTAACTAAATTTTTTTTTCAGTCCAGAGTTAACTATAGTTTAAAAAATAAAGTAAAAAGAACCATTTATCTGCTTTGGATTGTGATATAACTCTCTTCTTTCTTCTAATGAAATAGAGGTGGTTTGGGTGACAAAGGTGAGACACAGTCTATGTGCCTTGCTTGTCTTCATTCCACCTAGTACATCTCAGGTTCCTTATGCAGTGTGTGTCCCCAGGCAAACTCCTTGACACCATCTGCAGCTACTGAAGTATGCAGGTTATATTTGAGAGCATTAAAATCAGTCCCAGAGAGATTTTAGGCTTTGCTTATGCCTTTGTGCAAAGTCTAATCTTAGTAAGACCTTGTAATTAATAGAGTTATGGGGAATATTTTCCCCCTCAAATATACACTATAAAATTCTGAGTTCTATGAATTAATAAACATAGCTATGTAGGGCTGCACAAATTTGAGTATCCACTTTGAATTATTTTTTGTGTCCTTTGTTGGCTATGTATTCCCTGGAATACTGAGATAAAGCTGATTACTTTCTTCTCTCTATTTTGATAGAAGATACTTAAATATTAGAATAAACACACTTTGAATACAGCAGTCAGCTGTTTCACAATTTCACATGTGTGTTGTTTTTGTTCAGTGGCTACATCGTGGCTGACTTTTTGAGAGCCCATGGATTTAAGTACACTAGGCTTCTCTGTCCTTCACTATCTCCTGGAGTTTGCTTACATTCATGTCCATTAAGTCAGTGATGCTATCTAACCATCTCATTGTCTGCCGTCCCCTTTCTCTTTTGCTTTCAATCTTTCCCAGAATCAGGGTCTTTTCCAATGAATTAGCTCTTCACATCAGGTAGCCGAAGTATTAGAGCTTCAGCTTCAGCATGAGATGTGTGTGCAGAAGGCAATGACACAGCTAAATATGAACCGTATCATTTTGGTTAAAAAGTTAAGAACACCAAAGCTAAGTCAATCAGCAGACAAACAAAAATAAGGACAATTGAGTTTTCTGCCTGAAAGGTAAAGTTTAAGCCACTGTTGTCATTCACATACATATTGGCTAAAATCCTAGTAATTTTTTTCTGGGAACAGTCCTGAGTTGTACTCTTTCTCCCCAAGTCCCTGTGTTTTTAGAAAGTTGGAATCCTATTCACTGAGACAAAGAGTGAATGTAATAGGTAAATGATCATTTAGACTCAGTCTGATATTTTCTATAAAGATGAAATAAATGGCTTAATCTACTTGCCTAATATTCTCATCTACTTACCTAGTCTGGGAGGAGAAGTGGCAGACGATTAGTACTGAATATAGAGATCAGCATTTTTTCATACATTTTTTTTGGATCATCATTCACAGTAAAATACAACTTATTTTATGTAAATCCACTAATCTATTCTGCAGAAGACAATGGCACCCTACTCCAGTACTCTTGCCTGGAAAATCCCATGGACAGAGGAGCCTGGTAGGCTGTGGTCCATGGGGTCGCGAAGAGTCGGACATGACTGAGCGAATTTCTTTTCACTTTTCACTTTCATGCATTGGAGAAGGAAATGGCAACTCACTGCAGTGTTCTTGCCTAGAGAATCCCAGGGACAGGGGAGCTTGGTGGGTTGCCGTCTATGGGCTCACACAGAGTCGGACACTAATGAAATGACTTAGCAGCAACTAATCTATTCTGTTCAGCTTTTTTCCTTTCTATATCATTCCTTCCCTTCGCTTATTTTTCCTTCCCTTCCCTTTCCTTCCTTTCCCTGTTCCATTCTATTTCATTCTAATGCTATTTTGTTCTATTCATTTTATCCCAGTGCATTTTATTCAATTCATTCTATTCTTTAATGTTTTTAAAGATGTTAGTTAGAGTTTAACCAAATTAATGTTGTAACCCAACAATGACTTACAATCAATTGACATAGAGAGATTCATGCACTTCCAGTTATTTTTAAGTAGCAGTTAAAAATCAATATCATCCTTGTTGCTTACACCTGTTTTTAAATAGTATGATTGAAATATAATTCATATGCCACAAAACTTTACTCATTTAAAGTATACAACTCAACAGTTCTTAGCATATTCTTTGAGTTGTGCATCCATCAGCACAATTTAATAACATTTTATTATCCCCAAAGAAATACCATATCCATTAAGAGTCAGTCCTCATCCAATCATCTTCTCACTTGCCAAGCCTGGATAAATACTAATTCAGTCTGTCTCTATAAGTGGTCTCTTCTGGACACTACATATTAATTTTTGATAGTTTTTTTGGAGGGAGGGTTTCTAGGTATAGTATCATGTCATCTGCAAACTGTGAGAGTTTTACTTTTTTTTGCCAATATGGATTCTTTTTATTTTTTTTTCTTCTCTGATTGTCATAAAGTGGTGAGAGTGGACACCCTTGTCTTGTTCCTAGTCTTAGAGAGAAAACTTTTTTTTTTTCACCATTGAAAATAATGTTTGCTGTGGGGTCTTCATATATGACCTTTACTATGTTGAGGTAGGTTCTTTCTATGTCCATTTTTTGAAGTGTTTTTATCATAAATGGATGCTGGATCTTGTTGAAGGCTTTTTCTGCATCTATTGAGATGATCGTGTGGTTTTTATCTTTCAATTTGTTCCTTTTGCTGACTTTGGGGGTTTTTATTCAATGCTTTTCTTGCTTCTTGAGGTATGATTGTATCACTATAAACCTCCCTCTTAGAACTGCTTTTGTGGAGTCCTATAAATTTTGGGTCATTGCATTTTCATTGTCATTTGTTCTCAGAATCTTTTAAGTTTTTTTCTTATTTCTTCAGTGACATCTGTTATTTAGCAATGTATTGTTTAATCTCCACGAGTTTGTGGGTTTTTATTTTTTATTTTTTTTGCTTTTTTTTTTTTTTTTTCCTGTAGTTGATATCTAGTCTCATAGCATTGTGGTCAGAGAAGATACTTGATATAATTTAAATTTTCTTAAATTTACTGAGGCTTGATTTGTGGCCTAAGATGTGATCCATCCTGGAGAATGTCCCATATGCACTTAAGAAGAAAATGTATTCTTCTGCATTTGGATGGAAAATCCTGAAGATATCAATTAGGCCCATTTGGTCTAATGTTTCGTTTAAGGTTTGTGTTTCCTTATTGATTTCTGTTTTGATGATCTGCCCATTGGTGAAAATGGGGTGTGAAAGTCCCCTACTATTGCTATCTATCTCTCCTCTTAGGCCTGTTAGTGTTGGCCTTATATATTGAGGTGCTCTTATGTTGGATGTATAGGCATTCACAATTGTTATGTCTTCTTTTTTGGATTGATCTCTTGATTATTATGTAGTGTCCTTCTTTGTTTCTTATGATATTCTTTATTTTAAAGTCTATTTTATCTGAAATAAGGATTGCCACTCCACTTTCTTTTGGTTTCCATTCACAAGAATATCTTTTTCCATCCTTGTACTTTCAGCTTGTATGTGTCTTTATGGCTGAAGTGGGTCTCCTATAGGTAGCATATAAATGGGTCTTGTTTTTATATTTAGTCAGTCTGCATCTTTTGGTTGGTGCATCTAATCCACTTACATTTAAGGTAATTATTGATACATATGATCCTATTAGCATTTTCTTGGTTGTTTTGGGTTTGTCTTTGTAGGTCTTTCCTTTCTCTTGTGTTTACTGGTTATATAAGTCCCTTTAGTATTTGTTGCAAGGCTGGTTTGGTGGTGCTAGATTCTCTTAACTTCTGCTTGTCCTTAAAGCTTTTGATTTCTCTGTCAATTCTGAATGAGATATTTGCCAAGTATAGCAGTTGTGGTTGTAGGTTTTCCTCTTTCAGTACTTTAAATGTATCCTACCATTTCTTTCTGTCGCAGAGTTTCTGCTGAGAGATCTGCTGTTAGTCTATAGGTTTTCCTTTGTATGTTATTTGTTGCTTTTCCCTTCTTGCTTTTAATATTCTTTCTTTGTGCTTAGCTTTGTGTCTTTCAGCTTGATTAATATGTGTCTTGATATGTTTCTCCTTGGGTTTAACCCATAGGGGATACTCTGCACTTCTTGGACTTGATTGACTATTTCCTTTCCCATGCTGGGGAAGTTTTCAACTGTAATTTCTTCAAAAATTTTCTCAGCACCTTTTTTTTAATCTCCTTCTTATGGGACCCCTATCATGCAAATGTTGGTACATTTAATATTGTGCCAAAGGTCTCTGAGGCTATCCTCAACTCTTTTCATTTCTTTCCCTTTATTATGCTCTTCAGCAGTTACTTCCACCATTCTGTCTTCCAGCTCACTTATCCATTTCTCTGCCTCAGTTCCTCCTAGAGTATTTTCAATTTCGATAATTGTGTTATTCATCTCTGTCTGAATATTCTTTATTTCCTCTATGTCCTTGGTGATTGTATTAACTGTGTTAAATGCTTCTTGCATTTTCTCCATTCTATTTTCAAGCTTTTGGAGCATCTTTACTATCATTACTCTGAATTCTCTTTCAGGCAGATTACTTATTTCCTCTTTGTTTATTTCATCTTGTGACTTTCTGCCTTTCTCTTTCATTTGTGCTGAATTTCTCTTTTCTTTCTTTCTTTCCTTTTCTTTTTTTTTCTAACTTGCTCCACTTGAGGTCTCCTTTTCCCAGGCTTTAGGGTTGTATTACTTCTTCCTTTTGATTTTTGCCCTTGGCGTGAAGTGTTGCTTGGGTGGTTTGTGTTGATTTCTTATTGAGGATCACTTGTGTCTATTCTAGCAGGAGGAGATCAAATAGGTAATTACAGAAATACTGGCACATATATATATACACACACAGTTATAACCAGTGTTCTAAAGTAAAGAGTACAGGAGATTGACCTGGTGAGCAAGGGAAACTAGAGGTGATATCAACCAACTGAAATCAACCAATTGAGCACAGTTAGCTAATGCTCAATCTGGAAATCTGAGCTTCAGCAGAGGAGCAACTGGGGAATATAGCATAGAGAGCTCAACAATTTAACTTACTTGATGAAAGAAGAAAGAGTGAAGAAAAAAGGAAGAATAAAGAGAGAGAGAGAGAGAAGAAAGAGGAGAAGAGAAGAAAAAGACAAAAGGAGAGGTGGAGAAGATTAAAAATTAAAGAGAGAGAAAAAAGGAAAAATTAAAAAAAGCAAAGATGAATAGACATACGTGGAAAAGATTTATATTCATTCAGGAATAGCTACAGCCAGTAAAGAACAGTAGGAAAAGCAGTCAAATACATAAAAAACAAAATAATAATAATTAAAAAAAAACAACTCAAGAAAAAAGAAAAAATTTTGAGAAAAATTAATAAAGAAAAACAAAATAAATTTTTTTCTTGTTTTTTTTTTTTTTTTTTTTTTTTTTT
>SJYC01103282.1:0-10022 GCA_006408675.1 Madoqua kirkii
TTTTTTTTTTTTTTTTTTTTTTTTTTTTTTTTTTTTTTTAGGAAACACAAAGAGGAAAACTTCACAGCACCGCAAAAGTCTAATGTGATGGTGGAAATATGTTATGGAATAAGCAGTGTGATTTATAAGAAGAAAGAATCTTAAAATGATTTTTTTTAATTTTTATAACAGGAAAAACAAAAATGAAAACTCCGCAGCACCACTAAAGGCTAGTATGAAGGTGGAGATATGTTGGGAGAATGAACAGTGTGATTTATAAGAGAAAGAAGAAAAAAGGAAAAAATAAAAATAAAAAGGTTCTCAAGGTCATAATCTTTGGTTGGGGAGTCTGCTCCTGTGGACTGGGTTGGGTGTCCTATGATGTTCTCCTGGTTGGGGGAGCTGGTCCTGTCTCTTTGAAGGGCAGTGCAGTGGCCAGTAGTAGGTTTTGGAGTGTCTATGGGTTCAGTACAACTTTGGGCAGTTCTAGCTTTCGCAGTGTTAGGCGCTTCTATTTCCACAGCTGCTTCAAAGTGACCCTCTCGGCATAACTGCAGTGCCGCCAGGCCCCTGCTTGTCCCTGGGATCATTCATTGCCCGTGCTTCTGTTCCCCGTCCTGCTCTGCGCTGCTGGCTGAAACTTGCTAGGTAGGTCCTGTGTGGATCCTTCTGCCGTGGCCTCGACTTAGTGTGCTTCCCTCAGCCCTCCTAAGCTCATCCTCTGTGTCATGGGTTTGTGTGTACGTGTTTCAGCTCCTCCGGCTGGTCTCTGTGTTGCAGGTCTGGTGTGGACTTGTTTCGGCTCTCTGAGGCTGCCCTCTGCGACGCAGGGTTTATGTGCACTTCTTTCTTCTCACTGCCTGTACTCTTTGTCATAGGGGGTTATTTGTTCTTCTTTCAGCTGTGCTATGAGGGTTGTGTGCGTTGCCCAAGTTTGTATGCCTCCCCTCTAGCAATTCATGCGAAGAGTTGACTCGTTGGAAAAGACTGATGCTGGGAGGGAATAGGGGCAGGAGGAGAAGGGGACGCCAGAGGATGAGATGGCTGGATGGCATCACTGACTGATGGACATGAGTCTGAGTGAACTCTGGGAGATGGTGATGGACAGGGAGGCCTGGCATGCTGCGATTCATGAGGTTGCAAAGAGTCGGACACGACTGAGCGACTGAACTGAACTGAACTGAACTGAAAACTAGGCTACATAGGCCCGCGCTTTGTGCTGCAAGGGTTGTGCGCGCTGGCTGGGTTTGTCTGCCCCATCATACTCCGTCACCTGGGCCTGCCCTTTGTACTGCAAGGGTTTGCATGCCACACCACTCTCGGTTCCCTGCCTTAGCACACTGTCCGTTTGGGGGCCACAGTCCCTGAGCTGTTAATGGGCTGAGAAATGCAGCTTCCTCTGTTTGCTGCCCTCTAAGTCCCTTCTTTGCCTGGTTTTCTAAGACTTGGAAGCTCCTCTTTGGGCCTGCCTGTGAGGGGGCATCTGCCCCATCATACTCCGTCACCTGGGCCTGCCCTTTGTACTGCAAGGGTTTGCATGCCACACCACTCTCGGTTCCCTGCCTTAGCACACTGTCCGTTTGGGGGCCACAGTCCCTGAGCTGTTAATGGGCTGAGAAATGCAGCTTCCTCTGTTTGCTGCCCTCTAAGTCCCTTCTTTGCCTGGTTTTCTAAGACTTGGAAGCTCCTCTTTGGGCCTGCCTGTGAGGGGGCTTCTGTGTGCGTGGGAACTCCTGTTCCTTCCTTCCCCCCCTTGGGGCACAAGCCTCGGCCCAGAAGTTCTCCATCTTTTCCCTTTTTATGTCTCCCTTCTCTCTCCTGCCTCGTTTCAGGGAGCTTAGCCTGTCCTGCTGGAGGTCTAGGTCTTCTGCTATAGCCTAGAGGTGGCTTTGTAGGAGTTGTTCCATAGCTTGATGAGTTTTTGATGATGTATTTGGAGGGAGGCTGGCAATATTCCTGAGTCACTTCTCTGCTATCTTCTTCCATCTCCCTTTTGACTTTTTAATGGTATTAATTGTACCCCGAAAGTTTTTCATTTTGATGAAACGCAGTCTATGTGGTTTCTGTCATTTGTGCTTTTGGTGACATATCTGAGAAACAATCACCTAACAAAGTAACAAAGATTTACTCCTATATTTTCTTCTAAGCATTCTGTAGTTTTTGCTCTGATGTTTATATCTACTATTAATTTGATATAACTTTTGTGGTCAGTACCTTTATAAATCAACTCACTAGGTGAGGGTGTAAGAAAGTAGAAATTAAATGTGTGACAACATTAAATAATTTAACAGAAAATAGTGGCATAAATAGAAAAAAATAGCAGAAGCACAGGCATAAGTATATAATAAGTATATTTTGGTAAGCCAGTAAGACAGAGCCAATGAAATATGACAGTGCAAATCTTATTACTGAGGAGAGAAAATGAATCTCAAGCCATTAAGATAGTTAGATTTTTCAGTTTAGGAAGACTGAATCAGAGGGAAATGATCAGTGCTTCCAGGTAATGAGGATTGACCTCCCTCATAAAGCAGGTAAGTCTTAAGGTGTCCAGTCGAATGTTCAGATTTGACTGCAATGTATTAAAAATAATTACTTCTTAGCTGTATGCAAGTTTCTGGCTGTGAGATATTGCTATCCTTAACCCTCACCAGGTTTTGCAGTAGATATGAACTCTTCCCTTTTCATCGTCTTACACTGGTTTTCAAATTAGAAATTTCCTGGTCTTTTAGAAGCTAGTTAAATGACCATATTCAAATGTAATAAGCTAATGTATTTACTTTCAAGTGTATCACTTTCTCCCCTCTTGTTAATAGACAAGTTGACAAGTGACAAGAACATTTGAGTGTTCTCCTTCTATTGAATTAATCTCCAAAAGCAAATTACTCAGTGAACTCTTCCACCCCGCTCATAGTCTAATATAAAAACAAATGCTGCATGAGCAAACCGTAAACTGATGTGATCAGCCCAAATGATGTTGAGGTGGAATGTTCACCGTCCATCAAACATGATAATCCTTGGATCAGTACAGAAGTGGCACTGCCTTGTCAGAATATCCGGAACTGTGACCTGATTAAAATGAAAAGTCTAATGAACAGAATCTATGCAGCAGCTTCCCTTCATTATTCTCTTCCCACAAAACGTCACAGCCAGCATCTGGTGTCAAGAACAAATCATATTCAGACTTATATCCACACTAAACACTTTTCTAGCCATAAAACTTGCTGCAAACTGGCTCAGAGACATCCATTTTAAACAGCTGACATTAATGATGTATAGAGAGAGAACAAAAAGCTGCATTTTGCCCATCTCTGTATACTATATTTTCTGCTGAAATCTTTTTGGAGGAAAACTTGTGAATCAAACTTCTTTTTAAGAAGAACTGGCCCCTCTGGAGAATGGAGGGTAATATTTCCTTATTTAAGTACCTGAATTGTGCCATAAGGTGAGATATAATTATGTCTCATTAACATATTTTGGTAACTAGTAAATATCCAAAACTGCAACCTTATATCTTACTATACAAAGCTTGATTAATTAACCTGCCATATATTTTACTAGTGTCCTTAAAATATACAATAAGAAGTGCAAGTGCAGAAAGAGAGCAATATGAATCTTTCATAGAAGCAACAAAACAAAACAAAACAAATAAACAGACAAACAAAAACACACTTCATGCTTTGGGCACCAGGGCACAAACTGAAATAACGCCTGGGAGTTTATATGAAGATGTGGCAATAATTCCATTTGCCCAGTGTAAGTGAAGTCCATCTAAAGTAGACAAATGAATTAAAAATTACCTAAAGTATCCTAATGGCTTAGTAATAATCTACCTGCCAAACAGGAGATGTGGACTTGGTCCTTGGTCTGTGGAGGAAGAAAGGGTAATCTACTCCAGTATTCATGCCTGAGAAATCCCATGGAGAGAGAGACCTGGTGGACTATAGCCCATTGGGCTGCAAAGAGTCAGAAAAAACTTAATGATTAAACAGCAACAACAAAGAGTTTTAATAATTGTGGTATTTAAGCAGAATGTTTTCATAAACCAACAACATAATATTGAAAAACATAGACAACTCCCACATATGTGTAGGGCTTAGTATAAAATGTACTACAGAGATTTCTTTATTATTTAAAGATTTTTTTATTATTTAACAAGTATCTGTCCATAAGTTCAGTTCAGTCGCTCAGTCATGTCCGACTCTGCGACCTCACGAATCCCAGCATGCCAGGCCTCCCTGTCCATCACCAACTCCCGGAGTTCACTCAGATTCACTTTCATCGACTCAGTGAAATTATCCAGCCATCTCATCCTCTGGTGTCCCCTTCTCCTCCTGCCTCCTGCCCCTAATCCCTTTCAGCATCAGCGTTTTTTCCAATGAGTCAACTCTTTGCATGAGGTGGCCAAAGTACTGGAGTTTCAGCTTTAGCATCATTCCTTCCAAAAAATCCCAGGGATGATCTTCTTTAGTATGGACTGGTTGGATCTCCTTACAATCCAAGGGACTCTCAAGAGTCTTCTCCAACACCACAATTCAAAAGGAACACTTCTTCAGCGCTCAGCTTACTTCGCAGTCCAACTCTCACATCCATACGTCACCACTGGAAAACCATAGCCTTGACTAGATGGACATTAGTTGGCAAAGTAATGTCTCTCCTTTTCAATATGCTATCTAGGTTGGTCATAACTTTTCTTCCAAGGAGTAAGCATCTTCTAATTTCATGGCTGCAGTCACCATCTACTGTGATTTTAGAGCTCCAAAAAATAAACTCTGACACTGTTTCCACTGTTTCCCCATCTATTTCCCATGAAGTGATGAGACCGGATGCCATGATCTTCGTTTTCTGAATGTTGAGCTTTCAGCCAACTTTTTCACTTTCCTCTTTCACTTTCATCAAGAGGCTTTTTAGTTCCTCTTCACTTACTGCCATAAGGGCGGTGTCATCTGCATATCTGAGGTTATTGATATTTCTCCTGGCAATCTTGATTTCAGCTTGTGCTTCTTCCAGCCCAGCGTTTCTCATGATGTACTCTGCATAGAAGTTAAATAAGCAGGGTGACAATATACAACCTTGACACACTCGTTTTCCTATTTGGAATCAGTCTGTTATTCCATGTCCAGTTCTAACTGTTGCTTCCTGGCCTGCATACAGATTTCTCAAGAGGCAAGTCAGGTGGTCTGGTATTCCCATCTCTCTCAGAATTTTCCAGTTTCTTGTGATCCACACAGTCAAAGGCTTTGGCATAGTCAATAAAGCAGAAATAGATGTTTTTTCTGGAACTCTCTTGCTTTTTCTATGATCCAGCAGATGTTGGCAATTTGATCTCTGGTTCTTCTGCCTTTTCTAAAACCAGCTTGAACATCTGGAAGCTCACGGTTCACATACTTCTGAAGCCTGGCTTGGAAAATTTTGAGCATTACTTTACTAGCTTGTGAGATGAGTGCAATTGTGTGGTAGCTTGAGCATTCTTTGGCATTGCCTTTCTTTGACATTGGAATGAAAATTGACCTTCTCCAGTCTTGTGGCCACTGCTGAGTTTTCCAAATTTGCTGGCATATTGAGTGTAGCACTTTCACAGCATTATCTTTCTGGATTTGAAATAACTCCACTGGAATTCCATCACCTTCACTAGCTTTGTTCGTAGTGATGCTTTCTAAGGCCCACTTGACTTCACATTCCAGGATGTCTTGGTCTAGGTGAGTGATCACAACATCATGATTATCTGGGTCATGAAGATCTTTTTTGTACAGTTCTTTTGTGTATTCTTGCCACCTCTTCTTAATATCTTCTGCTTCTGTGAGGTCCATAACATTTCTGCCCTTTATCAAGCCCATCTTTACATAAATCTTTCCCATTCTGTTGTTTTCCTCTATTTCTTTGCATTGAGTACTGAGGAAGGCTTTCTTATCTTTCCTTGCTATTCTTTGGAACTCTGCATTCAGATGCTTATATTTTCCTTTTCTCCTTTGCTTTTCACATCTCTTCTTTTCACAGATATTTGTAAGGCCTCCCTAGACAGACATTTTGCTTTTTTGCATTTCTTTTCCATGGGGATGGTCTTGATCCCTCTCTCCTGTACAATGTCATGAACTTCAGTAATGTAAGTAATATATTTTACTTATTTGTTTATGGCTGTGCTGGGTCTTCACTACTGCACAGGCCTTCCTATAGTTGTAGTAAGCAGGGGCTACTCCTTAATTTCAGGTTTCTCATTAGAATGGTTTCTCTTGTTGCAGAGCCTAGGCTCTAGGGCATGTGGCACGTGGGCTCTGTAGTTGTAGCTCCTGGGCTCTAGAGCACAGGCTCAATAGTTGCCTAGTTACACAATATGTGGGATCTTCCTAAATCAGGGGTTTGAACCCATGTCTCCTCATAGGTAGGTGGATTATTTGCCACTGAACTATCAGGGAAGCCTCAGTTTTAATGTATTTGACTAAAGTAAACAGAAAATAATTGTTGCTGACTTTTTTATTTTTTAATATATCAGAGAAGGCAATGGCAACTCACTGCATAACTCTTGCTTGGAAAATCCCATGGATGAAGGAGCCTGGTAGGCTGCAGTCCATGGGGTCGCTAAGAGTCAGACACAACTGAGCGACTTCCCTTTCACTTTTCACTTTCATGCATTGGAGAAGGAAATGGCAACCCACTCCAGTGTTCTTGCTTGGAGAATCCCAAGGATGGGGTAGCCTGGTGGGCTGCCATCTATGGGGTCGCACAGAGTCGGACATGATTGAAGCGACTTAGCAGCAGCAGCAGCAGCATGGTATTATATGACCCTAAATTGGGGCACAGGGTCTGACTTGTATCTGACAAATGGTACACCCTTTGAAATAGTGACTGTGCTAGAAAATCTTGATTGTATACAGCTCCATACATAGCTGTAGTTCAGTAAGTAATAAAATCAAACACTATTTCATGTAATTCTTAAAAAAGACCTAGCTACTATATCAATAATATCTGCAACATATTCTTCAACATTTTTCACTGTTGTTCTATTGTTGGAGATTATTTTTTTGCATGAACGTAAGAGTCCTGGGGACAGGGTAGATTAAAAATACTTGTGTTGGTGTTTTTAGAGGGTGGGAGACACAATATCAACCTGCTCTGTTTTTTAAGATTCTTTCTCTGCCATTCAAGTCCGGTACTCAGGGGACTCTTTCTGGGGAGCCCTAAACTGTGGGAGGCTAATAAAACAGAAGCTATACTGGAGATTTGCAAATAGTTGATTCTAGAAGACTATTTTCAATTCTTCTCATGGGTGTTACACTTTGGATTTTCCCATACACACTGTTTAGATTTTTATTTTCACCGTTATTCTTGTAAGTGATTACTGTTTCTCTGTATTTTTATTTTGTTATTTTATTCATTAAATTATTATGCCTTTTTAAAAAGTATTTCAATTTATTTTTGGTATTCACATTTTTTTTAATCTTCTTGCTCTATTTTAGTCTTCATTGTAGATTCTTTCATACTGTATTATCCTTCTCAGCATTATGAAATTCCTAGCTTTTTTGTCAATAAAGCTTTATTTTATCTCATTTTCTTTTTACATTGTCTATTTTGATTTATTTTTTTCTTAATAGTTCTGCTATTTTTGTTAAATAATCAAAGAAGTAGAACATGTGGGCATGCTAAATTTAGTCCTAAGAGCTAAAACATGCCTTTAATAAGAAGATTGGTTTACTTTATCTTTCTCTAATCCTTTCAGGATTCTCCTAGTCTCATATAATATTCCTCCAAAGCTAAACTGTCAACTCCTAAATGCTGAGCTTCGAAAGGCAATAACATACCCTGACCAAAATCTTCCCTGAATCAACCGTAGGATCAATCACAGGATCACCACCCTATTATATTTGTTTAAAAAGTTTCTAAATTCCAACATATTAAAACATTTACTCATTTTACACATAGGATTTGAAATCTATAGTTTTTACCCTATGGAATTGTTCTTTATTCTTTAATACATGGAAACAGATCACTATACAATGACATAGGGATTCAAAGAAAGATTTCTATTCAGGAAGAACCTCTGTAACATGAGGGTCCATGTTGCATTCATAATTTGAAAAATTAATGACTTTTGAAGCATATAATAGAATTCTTCCTAATGAGAAATAATAAAGAACTATTAAGAAAACTGAATTATAATTAAAATCTTCTAGGTTAGGATTTGAGTTTGTGAAGAATTTGTTTTTGGTCCCTACTTCAGAGAATTTAGTCAGTCTTAGGTAAGGTCCAGGAATCAAAATATTTAATCAGAATGTCTCTATGAATCCAAAGTAGGTAGTCTCCAGACTGAAGTTTAAGAAACAGAGTCTATATTCCTTCCCTAATCTGAGCATCAGGGAGATTTTACCCAGGTCAGAGATTTTGAGTTGTGGAGTCTGTAAAGAAGCTGCAACTAGTTAGAATTATCTAAGCAAAATGTCACCTCAATATATTCTAGAGGCTGTCATTCAGCTGTATTTGATTCCATCTATTGATTAACAAGATCTGTTGTTTTCCTCCTGGATTCACATATCTAACACTGAATGAGCAGCCCTTGGGGAAACAACAGTCCCAGGCCAGATTGTCTATGAGTAGAGCTTTGGCAGTGACTTAACCAATTCTGCCATCCAAACCCCCCAAAACCATCATACCAGCCAATGAATACAAACACTATTGACAGACAGAAGTTAAATTGGTTGCAAACAACTTCATAGGTTGTAGAACATTTGTACTCTAATCCTGAACACAAGAAGTATGGCCAAAACCTCCTTGTCACAACTATATAGTTCCCTTAGAGTCAGAAATTTAACAGGACAAAACCTGAAAATATGAAGAGATTCCTGTTCTAAAAAATCATGTATTGTAGGTCTGAAATAAACTTATTGCAAGACTTCACTTTAGAAACACTGCCTTTCTATTCATGGAGATAAATCCTACCTTGCATGTGTGCACGCTGTCCCTTTAGTAGCGTCTGACTCTTTGTGATCCTGTGGACTGTAGTCCCCCAGCCTCTTGTCCATGGAATTCTCCAGTCAAGAAACTTTTGGCTGTTCCACTAAGTTATTTATATTTCTTTGTTTTAGGTAATTCTATGAGATTTTGGTGCCTTTTAAAGCTGAATTCATAAGTATTGTTTGCATATCATTCTTTTCAAGTTGGTGCCAACAAGTAATCTTCAATGAGGCACAATGAGGAAATTTGGCACCTTTCATGCCACTGGTCGCATAGTGGTCATCATTGAACTGTGCTTCATGGTCAAGACTTTGATTATCATCAGACAGCACTGGGAGAACCAGCATTATGTATCCAGCTTCTTTAAGCTTTGAAGGAGTTAATGAGAGATTGCCCATTTGTCCCCACAATATGAGCCCATAAAGCATGTTAAGACATTTCTTAGAATTTAATCTGAAGAAGGCCCACTGTAAATACTTTTCAAATAATAAGTAAGTGAAATCACACATCTCATCATATTAATGTTTCTCAGCAGTGTCTAACAGAAAGGGCAGAGTCAATGTGATAAAATTGGTTTTCCTTTTTCTTTGTTTTTTGTTTTTAATTGCTGCATCAAGCTTCAGGTGTGAAGAACTGCATTGTTTGAATCAGTGTCCTTAGTTCACAGCATAACTTCTTCATTGGTCCAAGTAAAGAGGTCCAAGTCTGTTTTTAGCAAGAGTCCCAGGATACCATTTTTATTTTTTGTGCACTTTAGTCTCCAATCTCAGTTTTATTTCCCTCTTTCAACAAATATTCATTATAACATATCTAGATGAATATTTCTAGTTCTAATTTCCTTGCTGTTACTAATATGTATAAATTCCACACACCATAAATAATAATATTTTTTCTTGCTCTAGGATATTGTATTAAAGTATATTCTATCACAAATCTCATTTGGCAACATTTTTCCTCAATATTATTTTTTTTAAATCCACCCATGTTGCTATTTACTAGTCAGTTTATTGTTTCTAAGTGTTTGCACTGTCTCTTATACACATCTTAAAGCAGAAATAGATGTTTTTTCTGGAACTCTCTTGCTTTTTCTATGATCCAGC
>SJYC01103283.1:0-27083 GCA_006408675.1 Madoqua kirkii
AAGTGTTATTTTTAAAAAGTTTAACTGTGTGCATGCATATAAGGTCAATATATAAAAAGAACTAATGCTTTCTCAGTGATTACTATTAAAGTCTTTTTTTATTTCTTTAAATTCTACTCTATCTTCTTTGTTCTAATTTCTATTACATACTTTTCACTTCACAATTTATTTTTGATGCATGGAAAAAAAAAAACTACTTTAATCCAAAATAGGCTTTATCTATTGTTCAGCACAACTCTTGACTATTTTTTTAATTAAAATATATTTTTATGCTCAAAGTCTCCAGGAAGTTTTTCTTTTAATTTTTTTTATTTGTTGCTAACACCTCCTGCTGATGTTCCATGGATTAAATATCTCCTCTTGTTTTTCTGAAATCATTAGCTTTATTAGTTTGACTCCTGCTCTGTCATCTGTTTCCTTGAATACAATGTCTTCTGTTTATCTGTAATTTCTTTGGTCCCTGGTATTTCTTAGATGTCTAATAGCTTTTTTTCTTTATTAATGTTTACAGTCAAGAAATCCTACAGTGTTTCTGCCTGCTGCTTTTATCTTCATGTTTGCTCTGTTTTTAGCAAGAGTTCCAGGGGAACCATTCTATTCCTATATCAAATTGCATTGCCTATAGCTTCTTGTGTGTCCTTAAGAGCATTTATCACTCCAAGACATCTCATTTTTACCTCTAGGAATTTAAACATTTCCCCTTTTTTTTAGCGTCTACATATATTGAATCTGGAGAATGGAAATAACAAATTGAACTATCTTTTGTGTTTTAATATAAGAGGAATTCATGGTGGGGTGACAAAAGATTCACCATCAAACCATTGTGAAAGTTAAAGTTGACACTATTAATGGACTCCTAAACTGAATATATGGTCTACTTGAATCCTTCTTAGAAAAATATTGGCTATTGAATGGTTTAATACATTTATAAAGACAAAAATCATTCTAGGGAAAAGGGCAAGGTGGCAGAGTGGGAAGACCCTGAGCTCACCTCCTTTCATGGGCACACCAAAATTACAACTATTTACAGAACAGCTATTTATGAGAAAGACCAAATCTATTCATAAGAAAAATCAGAAAAGATCTACAACTAAAGACATAAAAAAGAAATGACAAGAGATGGGTATGAGGAGTGCAGTCACAATACAGTCAAATCCATAGCCTGGGTGAGTGTCCCACAAATGGGAGAATAATTACAATTGTAATGATTCCCCCCAAGGAATGAGGGATCTGAACCTCAGTCTGGGGCTCCTGCACTGGAACATAAGCCCCTAGAATTTTGGCTTTAAATGGCAGCAGAGTTTACTTTCAGGAGATACAGAGGGCTGTGAGAAATAAATACTCCACCCTTAACATGTGCATACAAAGTCTCACACAATCCAGGTTCAAGTGCAAAAGCCGTGATTTGAAAGGAGCCTGGATCAGATCTACCTGTTGAACTTGGAGAACCTCCCAGAGAGGCAGGCAACCACTGGAGCTCAACCTGGGGACACAGATACTGGTGGCAGCTATTTTGGAGAGCTCCTTCTACCTTTGGACACATGTCAAAATCTGTTAGGAATCCTCCCACTAGCTTACTAACCTCCAGACTAGCCCAGTCCAACCCAATATCCTGTACGCACTAGTAACTGAAACACTTCAAGCCAAGCAACCAATGAGGTGGGGACATAGCTTCACCTACTAACAGGCAGGATGTCTTAAGACCCTCTGAGCCCACAGCCACCACTTGAGATGGCCTGCCCACCAGATGGTCAAGAACACAGCCCTATACATACAAGTAGTAGACCCAGGACCCCTAGAGCCTTGCAGCCAGAAACCCTGAGACCCAGATCCACTCATTAGTAGGTGGAAACTGTACCCAGAACACCCCAGATCCTGGAACCAACCACAAGCCACCTTGCTCTAGCATTGGGACCAGTCTTACCCAGCAGTGGGCAGGTATCAGCTCCAAGACACCCTGGGCCCAGATCCTACCCATTAGCAGGCCAACACCAGCTCTGCAGTACTTTTGATTCATTGGTCAGTCACCTAAAGGTCCAGCCTACCCCACTCAGCAGTGGGTCAACACCAGCTTTGGGACACTTTGGAACCCACAACCAGCTGTGTGAAGAACCAGTCCCAGTCAGCAGCAGCCCAACTTAGATCTGGAATGCCCAGTCCCACAACCATCTCAGATCCCAGCTCTTCATACCAGTGAACCAGCACCAGCCCTGGGATCTCCAAGGGTTCCATAGCCAATTTCCTCATAATTCAGCCCCACCAACCAATGGCTAACAGCCTCTGCAAAAGGCAGAGCTCAGCCAACAGGACCAGGAGCTAATATCCAAAATATAAAAACAGCTTATACAACTCAGTGTCAAAAAATCAGTCAAACTGATTAAAAATATGGGCAGAAGACCTAAATAGACATTTTTCCAAAGAAGATATACAGATGGCCATAGACACCTTAAAAGGTGCTTGACATCATGAAACATCAAAAAAGTACAAATCAAAACCACAGTGAGTTACCACCTCATGTCTGTAAGAATAGTTACTATCAAAAAGACCACAAATAACAAATGTTGGCTAGAATGTGGAGAAAAAGGAACACTTGAACCCTGATACTACTATAATATTATAAATCAACTATACCTCAATAAAAAACATATAACTTGTCATGCAAATATTTGTTATATACGCTTTACAGTAATAATTTTTGTTGAGAAAACATGGAGATGTATTAAGTATGGTTTAATTTTAGTGAAAAAATGTATTTATTGAAATTTGGGGATTACTTTGCCTTTTTTTTCTTTCAAATGGGGGAGTAATGAATGATGTAGTATATCAGTGGCTTGATCCTATCATAAAACTCTCTGTTTTATTTTTTTCACATTAATTAAGTCTACTGAGGATAATATTTTATCTATAATGACAGAAAATAGTTTCCTAATGATAACCTATGTTCACAAATTAGCTATTTTTTTAATATATTTCTGTTAAAAAATAAAAAGAACCAGAAAGTAGTATAAGAACTGGATTCGAAATTATTAATTGGAGTTCCAAGAAAGCTCACATTCTCCGAGAGGACATTAGCCATTGTCATAAAATGCTCAATCTATACCTTTGATTCTGATTTAATGAAGGTTATATGTCATGCTCTGTGGTAGACAGAATAATGGCACCCAAAGTTGTCTAGTTCGCAGTCCCCAAAAGAGGAACATGTTACTTCACATGGCAAAAAGGTTTTTTCAGATTTTAAAATTTTTGAGGTAAGAAGATAATCGTAGATTATTTGGGTGATCCTAAAATGATCATGAAGTTATTTGTCAAGGCAGGAGAATCAGATTCAAAGGTGATGTGACAATGGAAGCAGAGCTCAGAGAGTAACAAGATTTGAAGATGCTAAGCTGGTGGCTTTGAAGAAAAAAGGAGGGATCAAGGGATGCCAGCAGCTTCTACCAGCTGGGAAAAGTAAGAGACATTCTCCTTGGAGACTCTAAAGGAGTGAGGCCCTGCTTACACCTTGAGTTTAGGGCTTCTGACCTTATGATAATAAATTTGTGTTGTTTTAAAGCACTCAGTTGGTGGTAATTTAGTACAGCAGCAGTAGAAACCCAATTCATGTAGCTATCCTTGGAAAACTTTCACAAAATATATCATCTTGGCATTTAACATGAGTTTTGCTGAATTGTTCCTTTGTTTCTCTCACCCAGAATTAAAGTGTAATATTTAATACAGAATTAAATATATATCAATATGGTGGCTTTGTTGCTAAGTCATGTCTGACTCTTTGTGACCCCATGGACAGTAGCCAGCCAGGCTCCTCTGTCCATGGGATTCTCCAGGCAAGAATACTGGAGTAGGATGCCATTTCTTCTCCAGGGGATCTTTCTAACCCAGGAACTGAACCTGGGTCTCCTGCATTGCAGGCAGATTCTTTACCAACTGAGCTATGAGAGAAGTGCCATATATCAATATATATTACCTAAGAAGATATAATTAATTATATTTTATACATTATCCTCAATTTATGTATTTATCTTATATACTTACATTTATGCCTATTTTCCATATTTATTTTTAGTATTCTGTACTTCATAAACAGATACCATGTTATACAAACATACAACTAAAGTGCCTGCTCAGTCCCTCAGTTATGTCTGACTCTTTGCAACCCCATGGACCATAGCTTGCCAGGTTCCTTGTCTATGGGATTTCCCAGGCAAGAATATTGGACTAACTTTCCATTTTCTCCTCCAAGGTGTCTTCCTGACCCAGGGGTGGAATCTACATCTCCTGTGTGTTTCTTGAATTGGCAGGTGAATTACTCACAACTGAGCCACCTGGAAAGTTCAATTATATATTAAGTATAAATAAATGTATAGTCACTGAGTTGTGTATATTTTGGGAACTTGCCTTACGTTGCTATTATTAAACTCAAACTAACTTCTGAAGCAGTATTTAGACCAATGATAGATAAATTAATTTTGTACTCACATTTTCATTTTTCATTAAGCTCCCAACAGAGTTTTAACCACAGAGTATATACACATGGGACATTAATATAACTCCCAAATTTGTTTCTAAATTCTATAATTCTTCTCTCCCAATCCTCTCCTCTCAGAGTTTCAAAAATGTTCTTGCATTTTCATTGTCTTTCTTGAAGGAGGGAAATTTGCCCATCACAAGTTCTTCCTCACTCTGGTTTATGGCATCAGTTCAAAATTCTAAGTCCTTTAGGATTTCCTTATAGTATGCAAAGTCACATCTTGAGAATTCCAAAAATCCTTTACTCTGTTAAAACTGAGCTCTTGCTATAAAAAGTGCTTTGTGACTTTTATTTTTTTATTTCTCTATGCATACCAAAATATCTATTTAGAGATTATGATGTCTTCTTTGTTTTAGGCTGATCTGCAGTTCTCCTTGAGTCAATAAAAGCCATGCAGTTAGAAGCAAGAAACAAAACCTTGGTTTCTTTCTCAAAAGATGTTGCTATACTACATCTATTATGTGGCTCATGCATCCCAATAAAAAAGGCTCAACCCTGATATGGTGATGCCCCTTCTATATACCCTCAGTATCGGAGAAAGACAACTAGAGCCAAGAAGCTTTAGAGCCTTTCTGTGTCATCCTTTGTTCTGGGAAATATTTCTACTTAAGCAAGTAGGCTGTTGTTTTACAGCACAAAGATATTTTCTTTTATTGTAAGGGCCTGTGTGATTTTCTTGTGGTTTTCAAATAAATGTATCTTTTCAAATAAAGAACTCTTATTCAGGTCTTACCCTCCAATACCACTAGGACTCCTGACTACCAACATCACCACTTGCATCTCAGTATTTCACATTTACTTTTCCATATAGTCAATTTTCGATTCCCAGGTGTATGGATTAGTGTCCCTATTATGGACTGAGTGAGAGCCCTGGGAATGAGTTCCCTGGCATCCAACAGCTTTTCGGCAACCTGAAATAGTCATTATGTATAAATCATGCTGGAAGCTTTCCCAGGAGGGTATGGATTCAATTATAGAACGTACAGGAATATAAAGAAGCTATAAGCCTACACAAGTGGTTATAAGTAAGCATTGCTGAACATCTCCTGAAATAAAACTCTCCACCAGTCTATCCTGTGTGACTCATTAAGCTATGGAAACAAGTATATAGTGAGAGAAGAGCATAGATCAAAGAGGAATGTTTTGGTCAGAATTTAAACATGCAAAGAGTCTTTGTTTACTAAGGGATGACACTGGAATACTTAGTATGTGATAGAGGAATTAATAAAACAGAGACATAGGTCATCCAATGGAGGATGGAGAAGTTCCAAATTTCAGTGTTTCAGTAGTCACTCTTGAAGCATGATGGGTTTTGATACAACATGCTTCTCTAAAATTATAGAAATGAAGTACACTGATGAGAAATCCTCAAAACACCAACAATGCAGAAATGTTGCCATGAGCTCTCTTTGGGGACTGGGTGAAAATTTGTATCGAAACTAATGTGGGTAGAGTCAGGAACTCAGCTGAGCTAGGAGAGAAAGCACTGAGCTGTCAGGTGTCAGGAGCAGCCATTTAAAGTAACAAGCCAAAGATGAGAGAGTTAATCACTTTCATTAGTTACTGAGATGGTGAGGGTAAGAGTCTAAGACCAGAGAAAATACCGACCCCTCCTTTTCCATTTTTTCCCCAGAGAATAACACACTGGCAGAGGTCTCTTTTGAAGGTTTTCCAACAAGATTTATCAAGCAACTTTACCAGTCTAGATCTGGAAAAAGTGGAAGCGGGCTAGGAGCAGAAAAGCACTGATACTGACTGAGAGTGATGAAACTATTTTCAAGATTTCCTCCTTTCCCTTCTGCCCTCATATGGAAGTCTCAGCAGAGATGCCTGAATAGGACCTCTGCCCATGGCCACAGATAGAGGCAGAAGAATGAAGGTTACCTAGGCTGGGGTGCAAACACCTGTGAGAGCCTCATGTCCTCGACAGCCTCTCCCTTCAGAAGTGGTGAGGAACTGTCAAGCAAGAGTCTGTGTGAGAAGCACGGCTTTCCCAGTGAGGTCTCCCAGCTTCAGCCTTTGTAATCACCCGTGTCGGTCCTGAAAAATCAAATACATATTTTTAATCAAGAACCAGGCTCCTCAGATAGTAGGTGCTACTTTAAATTATCCCTTTGACAAGCACTTAAAGTAACTAAAATGTAAATAACTAACACCTTTTAATTTGATTCCAATTGGTTTAGCCTGGGAGTATTCTATGGACTTACAAGGGTGACATTTGATGCTTATCTTTGGGGAGCTATAAATTACAGTCTATTTAGGGGTATCTTATGATGACAAATATTTGAATGAAAAGTGACATCTAATATACAAATATTTTCCATATTTGGATTTGAGGAATCTTATACACATTGCCTAAAGTGTTTCAAATTTATTGTGATCTCCATAGAAATGAATATTTTTGCTACCTTTATTATTACTGAAGCTGCCATCTTGTTTCAAGCACCATTATAAGAAATATGCTAGGTGTTCACTAGCATGTATGCAGGAAAGGAATATTAAATATTAAGTGAATATATTGCTTGCCATTTGCCTTTGTGTCTTTCAGATGAATACCCTTTAAGCAGGATAGTCAAGGGCAATGGTTTATTAGTTTAGGCTACAAATTATAAAGATTAGAACTGACAGAAATCCAAGGCTCAGTGGAGGACACTTTGTCCATACAGAGTATTGACTTCAGTTCTGGTTTATCTCTGAGGACTTCCTGAAAATATTGTAACAAGGACTCCCTTCACTGGCTGTGGATCACCACAGCCCACCTTAAAAAATTCTAAGGGAATAACATTGTGAAAAATGACTTTTGCCAGGATATATTCAGAAGAGAGCGAAGTTCATAGCTTTAAGTGATATATTGGTATATTTTAATACCTCACTGGGTAAGCATGTTTTGGAGCAAAAGCTGAAACAGTTTTTCTCATTTCTTTTAGTCTAAACTGAACACAGTATTGCCAAATTTTTGAAAGCTCTCAGTTGTTCAAAAGTCTTAAGTAATGCTGCATTTGAAATATCCAGCTGTCAGAATAATTGGGAATTGATGCATTTAGCCAAACTGTAACAAATACAATTTTCAATTACTTAAGTTGGGATTTTTTATTTCTCACAAATATAGGCTATCTGGTTGTTTTGTGACCACAGGACCAACTGTGATTTGTAGCACAATGGTTTTCCAGGTCCTAGGTTTTCTGACTTTTGTAGGTTTCCCAATTCCTCCATTCCTCCTGGGTGTCATTTCTCAGGACAATCAAACAACCTGCTTGAAGCATCACCTCTTTCATTAAGGCTGTAAATCTGAAAATCAGATTTCCAAACCTGTCACAAGTGTGTGTAAAATAAGAATACCTATTTTCTGAGTGAAGGCTTGAGGGGATCCTTTTTGACTAAGAGGCACTATTTTGACTACCCACAGGTCATTTTTGCTTTCCTTTGTCATATTTGTTAGACAGGTGGAGCTCCTTGGTATTTGAATTCTAGCCAGGAGGGATGTTACTATATTTTTTTGGACTGCTCTTCTTATTTCACATTGAGATGAAGGGGTTTAACTGTCACAAGCTAGTGGGAAACAGGAAAGAATTCAGTTTCCTGCATTTGTATCTGAATTTTACCACCAAGACAGAGATTCCAGACCGTTATGACTCATTAGGACTACACCACTGAGTGACTTCACTTTCACTTTTCACTTTCATGCATTGGAGAAGGAAATGACAACCCACTCCAGTGTTCTTGCCTGGAGAATCCCAGGGACGGGGGAGCCTGGTGGGCTGCCGTCTATGGGGTCACACAGAGTCGGACATGACTGAAGCGACTTAGCAGCAGCAGCAGAAAGTTTTTTAAATATACCTTTTGCTTAACTTCACCTCAGTTTCTCTGAATGTGGGGCCTAGGCTTAAGATGTTTTCAAAATTCCCAGTTGGTTCCCTAATATGTGGGCTGTTGAGAGTCACAGATTGAAGGCAAGTTAATTACGTTTTTCAAAATAAAGTTTCCCATCTATATGACAAAAACACTAGATTACATAGTGACTCCTAATACTTTAGGCTTAAGATGTTTTCAAAATTCCCGTTGGTTCCCTAATATGTGGGCTGTTGAGAGTCACAGATTGAAGGCAAGTTAATTACGTTTTTCAAAATAAAGTTTCCCATCTATATGACAAAAACACTAGATTACATAGTGACTCCTAATACTTTTGGTGGAGAGAAGGCTCAAATCTCAATTCATTCTTTAAACAAAATCTTACACTTGGGGAAATACATAAAGACCAACCAAATGAACAACAACAAAAAAGGCTATTTCGTCAGAGCTTTCTATATAGCAAGGGAGTCAGCATCTTCACTTATATTTTTTGCAGAGCCTCAAAGGCAGGCCTAGAATTGGAAAAGCTTTGTAGTGAAAAAGTTAACACTCTAATCAAAGCGTGCTCTGATTAGAGAGTGGTTGTCCTGAGGACAACGTAGGTGGGATACCTAGAAGTTAGCAGTCTTATGTGATTGGTTCAGTTCAGTTCAGTCGCTCAGTTGTGTCCTCCTCTTTGTGACTTCATGAATCACAGCACGCCAGGCTTCCCTGTCCACTAACTCCCAGAGTTCACTCAAACTCATGTCCATCGAGTCGGTGATGTGACTCGTTAGTCATCTTTATATACGTATTTTTTTTCCTGGTTGACCCTAAGTTGAGAGTAGAGAAAAAAATTAAAGAAGCTGAGAGTTAGTAATCATATCTTGGTGATTTGAGGCCAATTATTACAGAAGCTATTGCTTCCTGGATTGTCACTAGAGACAGTAATTAGAAATCCTATAAGTCTCATTTTATAGCAGCAATTTACATATTTGGTATGAAACTCTCCCACTTATAACAGGATGAAAGAGTCTTACTCCTTTAATCAAAGCAGCTTAGTAAGATATTTTCTGAAATAAGAGCTTTCTACCTCTAAGACAACTGCTACAAGTCCCCTTGATTATGGAAGCAAATATAGTTTACTTGCTTTTCTCATATTTTTCCTCTACTTATCTGTTTAAATCCAATATGTAAAATAGATATATTCAGTTAAAATCACCAACTATGAATCACATACTTTAATGAAAAATTGCTCAAGACCAAGAGTATTGCTTAGTCATATTTTTTATAAGTCTGAATTTGAAATTTGTGGAAGTAAAATTTTTATGCATGGCTTTTTCCAGGAAAATAAAAGTTCTCTTATAACAGAGTTACATGTGTGTATTTGTCCCTAGCTGGATTATGAAATTCATAAGAGTAGATATTTATTTTTCTTTTCCCAATGTCAAGCATAGTAAATTGTATAGACTATATGGTTAATTTATATAGAATAAGTGCACTGAAAACTTCTTATCCTTTCTTAATATACTGTTGTCAGCATTTTATCTGTATTATCAGCTTAGTCTCTGACAATAAATGCAATTAAGAAACCTCACTTCCTATTAAAGTCATTGACAGTCAGAGAAAAGACAGTTGCTTTACTAACTAAACCTTAAATATTTTAGAACTATTCTATGTCTAGAGAAAAGTCCAGAAAATAAAAGAAAAATAATTGGTTACATAGCCATTTAGATGCCCCAAGCTTACTGAATAATGACTCTGAATTTTATCCTCTTTTCCTCTGCAAAAAGAGGTCAGCTGCTGTGGAGCCAATTTGACTCCAAAGACCATCTCCTAGCCTCTTTCCTTGTGATAACTTTTGCTCTAGTCTCATGGCTAGAGATGTAAGTTGACTGACAGATTTTTTTCCTTTATTGAACATAGACTAGAGGCCTATGTCAATTTAGAATTTCTTCCCAAAACTTCAACATTTTTAGGGTACACCTCTAGCTTTTGGTAATTTATTTGAAATAAAAACAAATGGATTCCCCAAATTATCTATTTTCAGATTTCATAAGGTATTATGTGCATTCACTTAAAGCAAACAAGCAAATGAAAAAGTAAACTTGAACAACAAAACTAAAATATAGTTCTCTACTAAGTACTTTTTATGTGTTTGTTCTATTTTACTTTTGTTATTTCTGTTATTAAATATATATATATATACTAGCAATCATTATAAAATGTGTATTCTAAAAAATGAAGTGTGTGAAATAAAATTAGATGTAAACTTCCATTTTATAGTAAAGGACCAAGTTAGAGATCTTCAAATTGGAAAATTTCTGGTATAATTTCATTTAGAACATTGTCACATGTTTATTATATATAATACATATATTACATATATAAAGTATATAATATATATATACATACATACACAATAATAATGTATAGCTTTTCTGAGGATTCAGTTCAGTTCAGTTCAGTTGCTCAGTCCTGTCCGAGTCTTTGTGACCCCATGAATCGCAGCACGCCAGGCCTCCCTGTCCATCACCAACTCCCGGAGTTCACTCAGACTCAAGTCCATCCAGTCTGTGATGTCATCCAGCCATCTCATCCTTGGTCGTCCCCTTCTCCTCCTGCCCCCAATCCCTCCCAGCATCAGAGTCTTTTCCAGTGAGTCAACTCTTCGCATGAGGTGCCATTAAACAGTACCGTAAAGATATTATAATTTGCAGCAAGCACTCTTGGTTAATCATCAAATATTTTTAGGCCTCTAAAGAAGTGACTCAGAAATTATGAGAGGGTAATTTAGCTCAAATGAATATAAGACTTTCTTTGGGCACTCATTATAATTTCATTTATCCTTCTTAGAAATTATTTTTCAGGAAACCAAGGTAGGTAGCCCAAGAGGAAAGAACAGTGGTAAAGTCAGGTTCTCTGAGTTCATTATGAAGGTGAAGGGGTGAGAACTGCCTAGAGGTGGTGAGAGTCTCTGCCTCTGTCCTGCGGAGCACAGAAGGATTGACCAGGCACGATGGTGTCTTCTGCTTCCCAGCTGCAGCCGGGTGTCTTCAGAAATAGGAGGCACGCTCTCAGCACCTTGGCAGGCAGCTTCCGATATGCTTCCACTTATCTCTGCTTCCTTGTGTTCATACTGTGTCATCAACCCCATCCCTTTGAGTGTGGACTGACCCCAGAGACTTGTTTCTAACAAGCATGATCTCACCAGATAACAAATCTGCTAGTGCCTTGATCTTAGACTTTCCAGCTTCCAGAACTGTGAGAAATAAGTGTTGCTTAAGTCACCAAGTCTATGGTATTTTGTTATAGCAGCTTAGACAGACTGAGGCAGGTTATACCAAGACTGTGGCTTCCCCTCTGGGCACCTTCTCTCATTCTCTCATTTGCACGATCTGAAGAACACAAGCTGTCAAGTGATGAGCGCTATGGAGAGGCCTGTATAAGCAAGGAACTGAAGCTTTCAGCCCATGAACCAATGAAGAATTGATTCTACTAGTAATAAAGACATGAGTGAGGTTTTGGAAGCATATTCTCCTCCAGGAATAGTCTTAAAAAGGCCACCAAACCAGCTGGTTCTTTGATTGCAGTCTTGTGAGAGACCCTGAGCCAGAGGACCCTAGAAAGCAGCAAGATTCCTGATCTACAGAAACTTTGTGGGAAAAAAAAAAAAAAAAATATATATATATATATATATATATATATACACACACATATTGCCATTAAATAGAACTTGAGGGACCTCCTTGATGATCCAGTGGTTAGGACTTGGCACTTTCATTGCTGTGACCCAGTTTCAATTCCTGATCTGGAAACTAAGATCCTGCAATTCATGCTGTAAGACTTGAGTTTCATAAAGTCAGAAATCAGACATTTAGTTAGGCCAAGGATGGATCATGTTTTGCTATCAACATGCTTCTCCCATGTAGACAAGCAGAGTTCACCTAGGCCAGTCTCAGAGAAAGGAAGAGGTAAAATCCTCTCCCTACTCCTACCTTTTTTTTTTTCTCCTTGTGACTTTTTATTTAAAGTAATTCAAAAGAGAATAGTGTAACAGTGTCAGCAGTACTTACAACATACAAATATCTAATCACTTCAATACAGAGTCTTTCAAATTTTACTTGCTGTAAATTCTTTGTGTTCTGAAATGGAAATAAATGAGAACTGTTGTTCCTTAAGAAGTTCTGCAAGGTGAGAGTGGCTTGATTTGAACAGGTCGTTGCATTCAAGCTGCAATCGCTCTCTGCAGGGAATTTCTGAGGAAGTGATAAAAACATAATCCCTTACTTAACCTCATTCCTTTGCCATCATTAATGTTTCAAAATAAACCTGAGAGCCAGCAAATTCCTCAGAGTCTCATCATTTACACTTATTTTGATAGGATTAAAACTAGCTTGTGGTTGATTTTTTTCACATTTAAGTGATACAGGGGCTAGCAGAGGTAGGCATATTGAAATCATAGAGATATGAGAGCTTAACAATGGAATATATATTCATATATATATACATCTGTTTCTCCCTAGTACACTTTGAGGGTCTGGGACTATGGTAATTTAGTGTAACTAAGACTGACACAATCTCATTCCTCATGGAGTTTTCACTGTTATTTAATAGAAAAAGACAAGGATTTTTTGTCAGACAGACCTGGGCCTTCATTCTGTTTTCTACATATATTACCATGTCATGCAGCATTTCTTAACCTTTCCAAACTTTAATTTCTTCTTCTGTGAAATGAGGATAATAACAATTCTTCTATGAAATTGCTAAAGGGTTAAGAGAGGTAATAATTGCAAAGTTCTTTGTACAGAAATCATAGCAAGCATTTAATAAAGGGTAAGTACTGTGCTGATGCTGATGTCCTTATCATTACCTGTATCACCACCATTATTCTCAGAAGATGAAACATTTTCTCCCTGTTGCTAATTTCCAGAAAGAAGAGTTACCCCAGTGTACATTGTACTCTTTTTTAGCTCTCCATCTTTGGGGAATTGTAATAATTTATTGTTAAGTTACTAAATGTTATAAAATGATACAAGATCCCTGGATCAGAGAGTCAGGTCATTCATTACAGAAAGAAGAGCAGAGCAGCACCTGACCTTGGTTCCCCACAACCCAGTTCTCAAAGGGTAGGTGGCAAAAACCAGGGCAACCTGTGCATCCCAGGAGAGGGCTCCTGACATTAGGAGATTCTGAACTTGTATGGACTGCCGACACATCCACCCTGCTTGGCTATGGTGAGTGGAAGCAAACCTCTCTGGGAAGGGGAAAGAGGGCATCATAATTATTACCCCGGAATGTATGTCTTTAAAGCACTCTGGAGGAATACACCATCCCTAACTTCCAAGGTTCTTTACTGTTTAAACGTGTCTTTCACTGAGAAGGCCCTGACCGTGCAGGGGCATGAAAAACCCCTAGAGAACTCTCTCCTAACAGTCACCTCTTGCTGAACTGGGGAGGAATAAATTCTCATGTTAGGCTCAGCTCTGCCTGTTTTCCTCAGAAAAGTGGCTCCTTCTTGGCAGCACTGAACGACTAGAAAAAATATGAGTCAGAAGAGTTAATTCGTGTGCCTGGCCCTGTATTCAGGCAACAGGTTCAATCGACTGTCACACAACGTGACATCACATGCTATAGCAATGATGTCATAAGGTTGATGTTTTGCTTCTTCTTTCATGTTTCTGTTCCCTTACTCAGTTGTTTAGGACCCTGTTAGGGAAGAAAGGTATGAGTTTTTCAGGCTCCCTAAGAAATCTTACCTATTATTATGGTCTCATAGAGCAGTTCACAGCTTCCCTGGTGGCTCAGACGGTAAAGCATCTGCCTGCATGATATTACCTGCCTGCATAATATTACAGCATTTCTTAATGACAGACCCGGGTTCGATTCCTGAATCAGGAAGATCTCCTGGAGAAGGAAACGGCAACCCACTCCAGTATTCTTGCCTGGAAAGTTTCATGGACAGAGGAGCCTCGTAGGCTACAGTTCATGGCGTGGCAAAGAGTCGGACACGACTGAGCGACTTCACTTTCACTTTCTTTCTTAGAGCACTTTATAGTGGAGCATCAAGGTAACTCATTTTATTCAGTATGATTTAAGACACAGAAGTGTAGTTTAGAAAACATTCTTTCTCAAATTATGAGAATTAAAGTGATATTATGTCAATGAGTGAGTTTCAGGTGTTCAACAATTTTTGCTTATGTGTTTCAATTAATTTCCAAAGGTTGGAGTTTTTTAAAAAGGGCTTTGTTTGGATGACACTCATATGAATGTTTTTGTTTGTTGTTGTTGTTGTTTGAATTTTTTCTCTTTTAAAAAAAATATTTATTTTTTAATTGAAGGATAATTGCTTCACAGAATTTTGTTGTTTTCTGTCAAACATCACTAACTTCTTTCTAGTTATCTGGTTTGTTTCAGGGTCCATTATTTAAGCAAATACCAGGATGGCCTTGCTTTCTGTGTGGAGATAGGAAAGAGCTCTCTGAACAATTGAGTCAAGCTGAAGCTTGAAAAATAACCAGGAACTGGCCAAGCTAATAGAGTCGGACACGACTGAGCGACTTCACCTTCACTTTTCACTTTCACGCATTGGAGAAGGAAATGGCAACTCACTCCATTGTTCTTGCCTGGAGAATCCCAGGGACGGGGGAGCCTGGTGGGCTGCTGTCTATGGGGTCGCACAGAGTCAGACGCGACTGAAGTGACTTAGCAGCAGCAGCAGCAGCAGTAGGAGTGAGGAGAAGGTTCTAAATGAAGAGATGAGCAAAGGTGTAAGCCCTGAAATGGGAAAGGACTTGGGAAAGATGTTGGTCTGAAAAAGGCCAATGTGGCCAAACTTCTGGCAGAGGAAATGGGAGGACACAAAAATGAGACTTGAGAGGATGGCAGGAGCCAGAGCTTACGAGGTCTCCGAGTTCAAGAGGAAAATAGTGCCCTTTATCTACAGAACCATTAAAGTGTCTGAAGGAGGACATTGTGATCATTAGATAATAGATTGCAGGAGAACAGGAATTGGTGAGACCAGTTAGCAAGTTATGGCAGCTGTAAAAGCAAGAAATTAAATTAGCCTGGGCAGAGTAGGTGGCAGTAGAGACAGAGAAAAGCAAGTAGGTTTCATATACATTTAGGAAGAAGTACTGTTTTTATTTATTTATTAATTTATTGTCCAAATTGATTCCTGTGTTCTAAATACCTGAGAAGCACCACTAAATGTTCACCAGTCACGTGGAAATCATCACCTATAGAACATTTTTCAATTTACTGAGTTTTCTGTTTGTTTGTTTTTTTTTTTTTTAGAAAGCCAAAGAGAAACTGCATAGAATAGTATTTCTCAAGTAAATGTAAGCTCAAACTAAATCACACCTAGCAGGTAACTAATTAAGAAAAAAATATTTAAACAATTATTGTAAATTTATACTTTTCCTGATTAGCAGTTAGATGTGGAATGTAGGGAGTTTATTTTGGTATATAGAATGTTTCCCATGGGGAGAAAAATGTAAAGTGTCTGGAGGTCATAAAATTGAGTATCATTCAATTCAACAAGAGACACCATTTCGGCAATGCAAATGATGTCCATATGACTCCTTCATCAGCTAACAGCTGTTAGGGAAAGGCCTAAGACTTTCTTTCTAGCATTGAGTCCAATTAACTTGTAAAATCCTGACTTACTAAATTAGTCTATGGCCCACATTTTGAAGAGTTTTAAATAATTACTCATTCCTGCTGGAGAAGCTCAAATTTAAAGAGTTATTTAATTGGGTGGCATTCATCCTCATACTTTGAGTTCCTACCAGTAGTGCTGTGGTTGTGATAAATCCACTATAAATTGATTCCTATTCCATTCCTAATATGTCTTCTAAAGCTCCAGGGATTACAAGTTTTAGCTTAAAGAAGTGACCAGTAAATAGCACTCAGGATAATAAGATTTTAGCAAAAAAAAAAAAAAAGGTTGTGAAATGATCTGTTTATACATTATTTAGTCAAAAACCCTTATGAACACCCACTGTCCATATGGCATTATGCTAGGCTCTGAAAATATAAGAAATTCAAGAAACTTATAGCTTATAAAAATAAACAGATATATTTTCAAAAATCATGATAGCTTATAAAAATAAACAGATATATTTTCAAAAATCATGATAATTTTTGGGGGATTAATTTAGAAGTATGCTGATGGTACAGTGGTGGAACAAAAGAAAAAGTGATCATTTATATCTGAGGAAGAAAGACAGTGTTTCTAGTAGCTTGTTATTTGAGCTACGTACTGAAATGAGTGGATAGTCGTTAAGTATGATGGGGAATAAGGACACATTCAAGACAAAAAATCAGCATATGCAAAAGCATAATATGGTGAAGCAATGTATACTTTTGAAAGGAAATGCAGTTTTGGCTTGAATCTAAGGTATGCAGAGTGCAGCAATAGAGGCCTAAGAGTAAGCAAGAGCAAAATAAGAAAAGCCTATGTAAACTATGCTGAATGTACAGACTCATCAAAGGGTCAGAAATTCAATGTATTCAGGTGTCAGCAGGGAAGATGGAGTGTAAAAGGTGTCAGACAGTAAGCAATAGGAAAGTGGTAAATTCCACATGTAACTGAATGCAGCCACTAATTGGACACATTCAAATATAATGTTCTTAAAACATGGAAGAGTGGCAGACAAAATAATTCTGAGTAACAAATGGACTAAGGGATTTAAACTTCTAAGTGATCTCAAAGGCCAAGGTAATTTAATGAATGATTTCAATAATAGGAGTCATATGGTCAAATTTAGTTGTGAAACAATTACTCTGGCTTTATAGTGAGGAAAGAAGTAGAGAGATGCATCTATGGAAGAAGAGAAGCCATACCCCATATGGCTTCCAGAATATTTTTTTAATTAGTTCATATCATAATAGGTCATTATGATGTTAGAAAAGATGAAGTGGTGAATTGTACTGAAGTAGAGCAATAGAGATAAAAAAATAAGTAGATATTTTCAAGAACTACTTAGAAAGTAGAAAATGTGGGGATGATATAGTGAGATGGGGGCTTCCCCAGTGGCTCAGAAGTAAAGAATCCACCTTCAGTGCAGGAGCCCCAGAAAACACAGGTTTAGCCCCTTGTGTGGCTGCATTCTGTTAAAGTCCCTGGGAGGGATTCATTGACTTTCGTGGCTTCATCTATTTTCTTGCCACAGAGTCCAAATTCAAGTTCCTCACTTAATCCTCTTTTCTGTGTGCCATAGAAAACAAATACAACTAAAAATGACTTGCCATGCCCTCCTCCTGACCCACAGGAAGATCAAACCACAGTCTCTTACATCTCCTGCATTGGTAGACAGGTTCTTTATCATTAGTGCCATCTGGGAATAATATGCATATTGTCATATATTGAATGGTACAAGTATAACAGACCTCAAAGTGTTTATTGTGCTTAACAGCAAGGAGGTTAGGAAAGACTCTAGGACGTTTAATTTTTAGCCACTGGCAGGACAGTAGGCCGGTTTATAACTCAGATGTGAATGGTAAATGCGTCAGTCTCAGAAAGACAAATATTTTATGATATTGAATTGAAAAAAAATATGGTACAAATGAACTTATTTACAAAACTGAAATAGAATCACAGATGTAGAAAATAAGTTTATGTTTAACAAAAGAGAAAGAAGGCAAAAGGATAAATTGGGAGATTGGGCTTGACATATACACACTACTATACATAAAATCGATAACTGTTTAGGACCTACTGTATAGCATAGGAAATGCTACTCCATACTCTGTAATGACCTATATGGGAGAAGAATATATAAAAAAAGTGGATATATATATATATAACTAATTCACTTTGCCATACAGCAGAAACTAACACACACTGTAAATCCACCAAACTTCAATAAATATTAACTATTTAAAAAAAAAATAGGACTCACCTGGTGACACAGTGATGAGTCTGCTTACTAATGCAGGGGATATGGGTTCGATCCCTGGTCTGGAAGATTCCCATGCCTTGGAGCAAGTAAGACTGTGAGCCACAACCACCGAGCCTGTGTGCTGCAACTTCTGAAGCCCTTGAGCCTAAAAACTATGCTCTCCAAGAGTAGCCACCACAATGAGAAGCCCAACCCCTTGCAATGAAGAGTAGCCCTCACTCTTCACAACTAGAGAAAAGCCTGTGTGCAGTAAGGAAAATCAAGTGCAGCCAAATTTTTAAATTAATTAAATAATTAAAAAATATGGGAATGGCAAGTGTCAAAAAGTAGATGGCAAATATAAAGAATCTCATGCAAAAGGTTTGGGTGGAAAGGGAAGAAGTTAAGATTGGAACAGGAAAGATAATTAACAGAAGGCTTTGAAAAGATAAGATCAATGTGAAATGCATTACCAACTAGATGAACATGAATTTGAGCAAGCTCCAGGAGTTGGTGATGGACAGGGAAGCCTGGCATGCTGTAATTCTTGGGCTCTCAGAGTTGGACACAACTGAGCAACTGAACTGAACTGAACGTTAACAGGAAGGATGATATACACAAAGAGATCAAGACAATTGATGTACCAAGATCTACATTCAATTATTGTTCTTTTATTTTTTTTAATTCTATCTGCTCTTGAGAAGCAGTAAACATTGCAATCTACTCATTGTAAGATTCACTTAATCTCAAAGTCACCGTTGTGGTAACTCTGCTGTCATCATCCCAGCACTCCAATAATGCTAAGGAATGGCTAGGAGACATTTTTTAAAATGAAGTGATCTACGTCTATACCACACTTTATAGAAGAATGCTGCCAAAGTTTAGGTGGCTTCAAAAAGTACTGAATGATTAGAAAGTCAGATTTTAATTAAAATCCTTAAGAATTTGTGAAAATCCTTAATTATTGTCACTGTTTTATCCTTAACTAAATTATACTTTATGCAAGCCCAGTAAAGCCTTAAGTCTCCTAGTGGAATGCATGTAACCCGTGCAATTCATTATAAAGCAGTGTCTCACTGAGAGCTTAGAAGTGCCAGAATTTATGAACATCCAAGCCCATCTGATTTATTTTGTCTCTGGAGCATGTTTGCTAATGCACAAATATTATTCATTAATGTGCTAAGGGGTGCTCACTAAAGCTTAGCTGTGGAATTACCTTAAATTCAGCAGAAAAGTCATCACTCTTCCCAAGCAAAGAATGCTCATGAGGATAGACCTGCAAAGAACTGTGATGGTATAGAACAGCCCCAGTAAATAAAACACATTTTACTGCTTTTGTTAATGTGCATGGGAAAATAATTAAATCTATATCTTTTCCATTAATCTGTTTGTGAGATTTTTATCTCTAATGGAAGTAGTGGAGAAATTCAAGAGGGAGTAAGTAGAATGGTTAACTCTTATTTGTTAATTTGTTTCTGTTTCAGTCATGTTATTTGTTTCAGTCATGAAGATGAAGTATCCAGTCTAAATTCCCTGGCAGGATGGACAATGATTTCATCATATTGTTCAGGGCCCAAGAAATAACCATTACTTACTTGGCAAGAAGATGAAAGACACTGTTCATGTAAGAGAGGCCCAGAAGCCGGCTGAGGGCTGGTGTAGCAGTCACACTTTACCTAGGACCTGAGCTCCTCTTCACTCTCTCTCTCTCTTTCTTCCCTCCTGAGAATGTCCTCTCAAGGATGATAGCTTAGAACAGCTGCTTCCCTACCACCTTCATATTTGAAGCAGCAGAAGGTAGAAAGAAGGAGAATAAGAGTGTACATGTACGTTCTCCCTTTTTAATCTATTGTTTATTACCAATGATGTTGAACAAGCTTATGTTGAACAGTCCTATAAAGAGCTACAAGACCTTTTACAACTAACACCCAAAAAAGACAGAACTAGAATGCAAAAATAGGAGCTCAAGAAACACCTGAGGTAACAGGCAAATTTGGTCTTGGAGTACAGAATGAAGCAGTGCAAAGGCTAATAGAGTTTTTCCAAGAGAATGCACTGGTCATAACAAACGCCCTCTTCCAACAACACAGGAGAAGATTCTACACATGGACATCATCAGATGGTCAACATAGAAATCAGACTGATTATATTCTTTGTAGCCAAAGAAGGAGAAGCTCTATATAGTCAGCAAAAACAAGACAGGGAGCTGACTGTGGCTCAGATCATGAACACCTTATTGCCAAACTCAGACTTAAATTTAAGAAAGTAGGGGAAACCACGAAGCCATTCAGGTTTCATCTAAATCAAATCTCTTACAATTATACAGTGGAAGTGAGAAATAGATTTAGGGACTAGATCTGATAGACAGAGTGCCCGATGAACTATGGACAGACTTTAATGACGTTGTACAGGAGATAAGGATCAAGACCATTCTCAAGAAAAGAAATGTAAAAAAAAAAAAAAGACTGTCTGAAGAGGATTAACAAATAGATGCAAACAGAAGAGAAGTGAAAAGCAAGGAGAAAAGGAAAGATACACCCATTTGAATGCAGAGTTCCAAAGAATAGCAGAAGAACTGTACAAAAAAAAGATCTTCACAACCCAGATAATTACGATGGTGTGATCACTCACCTAGAGCCAGACATCCTGGAATGTGAAGTCAAGTGGGCCTTAGGAAGCATCACTACAAACAAAGCTAGTGGAAGTGATGGAATTCTACTGGAGCTATTTTAAATCCTAAAAGATGATGCTTTGAAAGTGCTGTTCTGAATACGCCAGCAAATTTGGAAAACTAGTAGTGGCCACAGGACTGAAAATAGTCAGTTTTCATTCCAATCCCCAAAAGAGGCAATGAGAAAATATGCTCAAACTACCACACAATTGGACTCATCTCATATGCTAGTAAAATAACGCTCAAAATTCTTCAAGCCAGGCTTCAACAAAACGTGAACCTTGAACTCCAGATGTTCAAGCTAGTTTTAGAAAAGGCAGAGGAACCAGAGATCAAGTTGCCAACTTATGCTGCATCATCAAAAAAGTAAGAAAGTTCCAGAAAAAACATCTATATCTGCCTTATTGACTATGCCAAAGGCTTTGACTGTGTGGATCACAATAAACTGTGGAAAATTCTGAAAGAGATGGGAATACCAGACCACCTGACCTGCCTCTTGAGAAATTTGCATGCAGGTCAAGAATCAACAGTTAGAACTGACATGGAACAACAGACTGGTTCCAAATAGGAAAAGGAGCATGTCAAGGCTATATATTGTCACCTTGTTTATTTAACTTATATGCAGAGTACATCATGAGAAACGCTGGGCTGGAAGAAGCACAAGCTGGAATTAAGACTGCTGGGAGAAATATCAATAAACTCAAATATGCAGATGACACCACATTTATGGCAGAAAGTGAAGAACTAAAGAACCTCTTGAAGAAAGTGAAAGAGGAGAGTAAAAAAGTTGGCTTAAAGCTCAACATTAAGAAAACTAAGATCATGGCATCCAGTCTCATCACTTCATGGCAAATAGATGGGGAAATAGTGGAAACAGAGACAGACTTTATTTTGGGGGGCTCCAAAATCACTGCAGATGGTGACTTCAGCCATTAAATTAAAAGACTTTTACTCCTTGGAAGGAAAGTTATGACCAACCTAGATAGCATATTCAAAAGCAGAGACATTACTTTGCCAACAAAGATCCATATATTCAAGGATATGTTTTTCCTAGTAATCGTACATGTATATGAGAGTTGGTCTATAAAGAAAACTGAGCACCAAATAATTGATACTTTTGAACTCTGGTGTTGGAGAGGACTCTTGAGAGTCCCTTGGACTGCAAAGAGACCAAAGATCATTGGTCTTTTCCAATGAACCAACTCTTCTCATGAGGTGGCCAAAATACTAGAGTTTCAGCTTTAGCATAATTCCTTCCAAAGAAATCCCAGGGCTGATCTCTTTCAGAATGGACTGGATAGATCTCCTTGCAGTCCAAGGGACTCCCAAGAGTCTTCTCCAAAACCACAGTTTAAATGCATCAATTCTTCAGTGCTCAGCTTTCTTCACAGTCCAACTCTCACAGCCATACATGACCACAGGAAAAACCATAGCCTTGACTAGATGGACCTTTGTTGCTAAAGTAATGTCTCTGCTTTTGAACATACTATCTAGGTTGGTCATAACTTTCCTTCCAAGGAGTAAGTGTCTTTTAATTTCATGGCTGCAGTCACCATCTGCAGTGATTTGGGAGTCCCCCAAAATAAAGTCTGACACTGTTTCCACTGTCTCCCCATCTATTTTCCATGAAGTGGTGGGACCAGATAACATGATCTTAGTTTTCTGAATGCTGAACTTTAAGCCAACTTTTTCATTCTCCTCTTTCACTTTCATCAACAGGCTTTTTAGTTCCTCTTCACTTTCTGCTATAAGAGTGGTCATCTGCATATCTGTGGTTATTGATATTTCTCCTGGTAATCTTGATTCTGATAACCATTTTTCTGCATTTTAACACCATGCCTTAATTTTGTCTGCTTTTGAAACATAATATGCAATCATAGATATATTTCTTTGTGTCTACTTTTCTCAGTGTTACATAAATAGATATATTCATTGTTGCTTCTGGTTACAGTTTTATTTTCTGGTTGATCTATAGCATAAGCTTGTGAGAATATATAACAGTGTATCCATCAATTGTTCTGTTGACTAACAATGGGTGATTATTACAATCAGGGTTGTTTATAAATATTTTTTGGGTTTGTGTGTGTGTGTGTGTGTGTGTGTGTGTGTGTGTGTGTGTGTGAATTATGTGAATATTTTGTTAGATATTCTTAGGAGTCATTTTACAACTTATGTCCATTTACAAGCTGTTTGTCTAATCAGCTTTTGAAGATATTACTTAATAGTTTCAGGAAATGCTTTACAAATTATATCACTTGTGTCAGTGACTGGCAGTCTCATTTGTTCTAGTCTCAGCAACACTTAATAATATCTGTCTCTTTCGTGCTTAGCAGTTCTTATGGCTGTTGCACTCTGGTTTTGACATATATTTTTCTCATGTCTAAGGTTGAACATACTTTCATATATTTAATAGTCATTTGAATATCTTCTTTTGAGAAGTATCTGTTAAAGATTTTGCCAATTTTTCTTTTAACAATTTGTAATTTTGACAGTTTGTGCAAGTCTGTAGATGTGTAAAAGTTCTTTAAATACTGGATATTAATCTGTTGTAACATGTTGAAAACATCCACTCCCACTTTGTGGCTTGCATCTCAATGCTTATATTGTTTTCTTTTATGAACCTAAGTTTTTAGTTTTAGTGGAGTTCACTTGAACAATGTTTTTAATATACTTCATACTTCTTGATTGCCATTTAAGAAATCTTTGTTCTCTCCCAAAACATATTATCCTTTTTCTGTAAGACACTTAATTGTTTTACCATTTATATTTAGATCTGCAGTCTATCTGGCATTGATTTTTATCTATGGTGCACGGTATAGTTCAGTTCAGTTCAGTTTAGTCACTCAGTCGTGTCTGACTCTTTGCGACCTGATGAAATGCAGCACGCCAGGCCTCTCTGTTCATCACCATCTCTCGGAGTTCACTCAGACTCATGTCCCTCAAGTCCATGATGCCATCCAGCCATCTAATCCTTGGTTGTCCCCTTCTCCTCATGCCCTCAATCCCTCCAAGCATCAGAGTCTCTTGCAATGAGTCAACTCTTCGCATAAGGTGGCCAAAGTACTGGAGTTTCAGTTTCAGCATCATTCCTTCCAAAGAAATCCTAGGGCTGATCTCCTTCAGAATGGACTGGTTGAATCTCCTTTCAGTCCAAGGGACTATCAAGAGTCTTCTCCAATACCACAATTCAAAAGCATCAGTTCTTGGGTGCTCAGACTTCTTCACAGTCCAACACTCACAGGAAAAAATGTAGCCTTGACTAGATGGACCTTATTCAGCAAAGTAATGTCTCTGCTTTAAAATATACCATCTAGGTTGGTCATAACTATGCTTCCAAGGAGGAAGTGTCTTCTAATTTCATGGCTGCAGTCACCATCTGCAGTGATTTTGGAGCCCCTCAAAATAAAGCCTGACACTGTTTTCACTGTTTCCCCATCTATTTCCCATGAAGTGATGGATCCAGATGCCATGACCTTTGTTTTCTGAATGTTGAGCTTTAAGCTAACTTTTTCACTCTCCTCTTTCACTTTCATCAAGAGGCTTTTTAGCTCCTCTTCACTTTCTGCCATAAAGCTAGTGTCATCTGAATATCTGAGGTTGTTGATATTTCTCTTGGCAGTCTTGATTCCAGCCTATGTTTCTTCCAGCCCAGCGTTTCTCATGATGTACTCTGCATATAAGTTAAATAAGTGGGGTGACAATATACAGCCTTGACATACTCCTTTTCCTATTTGGAAACAGTTTAGTGTTACATGTCCAGTTCTAATTGTTGCTTCCTAACCTGCATACAGATTTCTCAAGAGGCAGGTCAGGTGGCCTGGTATTCCCATCGCTTTCAGAATTTTCCACATTTTATTGTGATCCACATAGTCCAAGACTTTGACATAGTCAATAAAGTAGAAATAGATGTGTGTTTTTTTTGGAACTCTCTTGCTTTTTCCATGATCCAGTGGATGTTGGCAATTTGATCTCTGGTTCCTCTGCCTTTTCTAAAACCAGCTTGAACATCAGGGAGTTCACGGTTCACATATTGCTGAGGCCTGGCTTGGAGAATTTTGAGCATTATTTTACTAGCATGTGAGATGATTGCAATTGTGTGGTAGTTTGAGCATTCTTTGGCAAATCCCTTCTTTGGACTTGGTATGAAAACTGACCTTTCCCAGTCCTATGGCCACTGCTGAGTTTTCCAAATTTGCTGGCATATTGAGTGCAGCACTTTCACAGCATCATCTTTCAGGATTTGAAATAGCTCCACTGGAATTCCATCACCTCCACTAGCTTTGTTCCTAGTAGTGCTTTCTAAGGCCCACTTGACTTCACACTCCAAGATGTCTGGCTCTAGATTAGTGATCACACCATTGTGATTATCTGGATCTTGAAGATCTTTTTTGTACAGTTCTTCCGTGTATTCTTGCCACCTCTTCTTAATATCTTCTGCTTCTGTTAGATTCAGACGATTTCTGTCCTTTATCGAGCCCATCTTTGCATGAAATGTTCCCTTGATATCTCTAATTTTCTTGAAGAGATCTCTAGTCTTTCCCATTCTATTCTTTTCCTCTATTTCTTTGCATTGATCACTGAGGAAGGCTTTCTTATCTCTTCTTGCTATTCTTTGGAACTCTGCATTCAGATGCTTATATCTTTCCTTTTCTCCTTTGCTTTTCACTTCTCTTCTTTTCACAGGTATTTGTAAGGCCTCCCCAGACAGCCATTTTGCTTTTTTTATTTCTTTTCCATGGGGATGGTCTTTATCCCTGTCTCCTGTACAGTGTCATAAACCTCATTCCATAGTTCATTAGGCACTCTATCTATCCGATCTAGTCCCTTAAATCTATTTCTCACTTCCACTGTATAATCATAAGGGATTTGATTTAGGTCATACCTGAATGGTCTAGTGGTTTTCCCTGCTTTCTTCAATTTGAGTCTGAATTTGGTAATGAGGAGTTCATGATCCGAGCCACAGTCACCTCCTGGTTTTGTTTTTGTTGACTGTACAGAGCTTCTCCATCTTTGGCTGCAGAGAGTATAATCAATCTGATTTCAGTGTTGACCATCTGATGATGTCCATGCATAGAGTCTTCTCTTGTGTTGTTGGAAGAGGGTGTTTACTATGACCAGTGCATTTTCTTGGCAAATCTCTGCTAGTCTTTGCCCTGTTTCATTCTGCATTCCAAGGCCAAATTTGCCTGTTACTCCAGGTGTTTCTTGACCTCCAGCTTTAACATTCCAGTCCCCTATAATGAAAATGACATCTTTTTTTGGATGTTAGTTCTAAAAAGTCTTGTAGTTCTTCATAAAACCTTTCAACTTAAGCTTCTTCAGCATTACTGGTTGGGACATAGACTTGGATAACTGTGATACTGAATGGTTTGCCTTGGAGACAAACAGAGATCATTCTGTCATTTTTGAGACTACATCCAAGTACTGCATTTTGGACTCTTTTGTTGACCATGATGGCTACTCCATTTCTTCTGAGGGATTCCTGCCCACAGTAGTAGACATAATGGTCATCTGAGTTAAATTCACCCATTCCAGTCCAGTTTAGTTTGCTGATTCCTAAAATGTCGACGTTCACCCTTGCCATCTCTTGTTTGACCACTTCCAATTTGCCTTGATTCATGGACTTGACATTCCAGGTTCCTATGAAATATTGCTCTTTACAGCAGTGGAAATAATTCACTTTTTGTTCCCATATGGAAATTCTGATGCCCAAGCATCATTTATTGAAAGACCATTCTAGTCCACACATAATCACTGTCATCAAGCAAGTTACATTGGTATGAAACAAAACTTGTTTTCTGTGTGGACCTGGGTTCTTTTATTTTTATTTTTCTTGTTCCTTGTTCTACTAGTTTTTTTTTTTTTACACCAAATATGATACTGTCTTAGTTACTGTATATCTTTATGATACATCTTGATTTTTGGGAAGCTTAAGTTCTCCAGCTTTATTTCTCTACAAGTTTGTGTTGGTTGTTTTTAGTTCTTTAGATTGCCATCTACTTTTAATAATAAGTTACTAATTTGGGGGAAAAAAATGATGTAGGGCTTTTAACTGACCACAATGCATATTTATAGTTATATCTGTGGGACATTAGCAATTTACAATGTTCAGACTTCTGACCTCTGATCAGGGCATTTCCCTTTATGTATTTAGGCTTTTTTTAAAAAAAAA
>SJYC01103285.1:0-13815 GCA_006408675.1 Madoqua kirkii
GCTATGAGGATTTAAGAAGCCATTTTTCCTACTATAAACTATCATTTCTTTATCTATAAAACATGAATAATGCTATCTAACTTTCAAAGAATTTTAAAGGGTTTAAAGTAACATATATTCCATATAAACCTGAGCAAAAAATTTAGATATAGTCACAACTTTGTAGATGATAGCTATTATTCCTATTGTGTTTTATTTAAGTGACTTTTCTCCTTCTTCTTTTTTACTCCATTTTAAATTTCTGTATAAAGACAAAGACTCTTCAAATTAATATGCTCCTTGCCTCATCCTTCCCAAATGTTGTTTCTATCATACAATACATTAGAAGGAGATGATGAAATAGTTCTGTGGTAGGCATACCTTTTTAATAGATAATTTTAAACTTTTTATTTTATGTTGTAGTATAGTTGAATAACAATGTTATGTTTGTTTCAGGTGCACAGCAAAGTGATTTGGTTATACATACAGAAGTATCTTGTGAGCATATTTGGAAAACTCAGCAGAGGCCATAATACTGGAAAAGGTCAGTTTTCATTCCAATCTCAAAGGGAAATGCCAAAGAATGTTCAAGCTACTGCATAATTGCACTCATTTCACATGCTAGCAAAGTCATGCCCAAATTCTCCAAGCTAGGCTTCAACAGTACATGAACCGAGAACTTCCAATTCAAGCTGGATTTAGAAAAGGCAGAGGAACCAGAGATCACATTGCTAACATCCATTCATTGGATCATAGAGAAAGCAAGGAAATTCCAGGAAAATATCTACTTCTGCTTCATTGACTACACTAAAGCCTTTGTGTAGATCATAACAAACCATGGAAAATTCTTAAAGAGATCCCAGACCACCTTACCTGCCTCCTAAGAAATCTGAACGCCGGTCAAGAAGCAACAGTTAGAACAGGACATGGAACAATGATTTGGTTCTAAATTGGGACAGGTGCACATCAAGACTGTATATTGTCACCCTGCTTATTTAACTTATATTCAGAGTACATTATGCAAAATGCCAAGATGAAGGAAGCAAATTGGAATAAGACTGCCAGAAGAAATATCAATATGTTCAGATATGGAGATGAAACCACTCTAATGGCAAAAAGTGAAGAGGAATTAAACAGTCTTGGTGAGCGTGAAAGAGGAGAATGAATAAGCTGGTTTAAACTCAGCATTCAAAAAATTAAGATCATGGCATTTGGTCTCATCACTTCACAGCAAATAGATAGGGGAAAATTGGAAACAGTGCAGATTTTATTTTCTTGGGATTCAAGAAAATGTGGACCTAGGAAATGTAGATGGTTGTCTGCAGCCATGAAATTAAAGGAGTTTGCTCCTTAGAAGAAAAGTTATAACAAACCTAGACAATATATTAAAAAATCAGAGACATTATTTTGCTGATAAAGGCCTGTACAGTCAAAGCTATTGTTTTTCCAGTTGTCATGTATGGATGTGAGAATTGTACCATAAAGAAGACTGAGCATTAAAGAATTGATGCTTTTTAACTGTGGTGTTGGAGAAATTCTTGAGAGTCCCTTGGACTGAAGGGAGACCAAATCAGTCAATCCTAAAGGAAATCAACCCTGAATAATCACTGGAAAGACTGATGCTGAAGCTCTAATATTTTGGTCACCTTATTGGGTCACATTCGTCACTTAGTGACTGAAAAACAACCACAAAACATGTATCTATATTCCAAATTCTTTTCTCATTTAGGTTTTACAGAATATTAAGCAGAGTTCCCTGTACCATACATCATTTTTGTTCATTCTTTATTTTTATATATAACAGCTTGTATATATCAATCCCAGACTTTGAAACCTCCCTTCTCTCCTGGTAACCATAAATTCACCCACTAAGTTAATTAATCTATTTCTGTTTTGTAAATGAGTTAATTTATATTATTTTTTAAAGATTCTGCATATAAGTGATATCAGGACTTCCTGGGTGGAACAGTGGTGAAGAAGCAACCTGCCAATACAATTCAGGAGACACAGGAGATGTGAGTTTGATATCTGGGTAGGAAAGATCCCCTGGAGGAGGAAATGGCAACCTGCTCCAGTATTCCAGCCTGGAAAATCCCATGAGTAGAGGAGCTTGGTGGGCTGCAGTCCATGGGGTTGCAATGAGTCAGACAGGACTAAGCGACTGAGTATACATACATAGATGATATCACATGCTATTTGTCTCTCTGTTTGACTTACTTCATTTAGTATTATAACCTTCAGTTCCATCCACGTTGTTGCAAATGACATAGAATGGTAGAAAGTATTTGCAAGTGATGCAACTGACAAAGGATTAGTTAGTTAGTTAGTTAAGTCACTCAGTCGTGTCCGACTCTTTTCGACCCCATAGACTGTAGCCCACCAGGCTCCTCCATCCATGGGATTCTCCACACAAAAACACTGAAGTGCGTTGCCATTTCCTTCTCCAGGGGATCTTCTCGACCCAGGGATCGAACCCAGGTCTAGTCTCCAAAATTTACAAATAGCTCATGTGGCTCAATACCATATAACCAACAACCCCATCAATAAATGAGCAGAAGATCTAAATGAGCATTTTTTCAAAGAAGACATACAGATGGCAAGGAGGGGCACAAAGAGATGTTCAACACTGATAATTATTGGGGCTTTCCTGCTGACTCAGATGGTAAAGAATTTGCATGTAATACAAGAGACCTGGGTTCTATCCCTGGCTTGGGAAGATCCCCTGGAGGAAAGCATAGCAACCCAATCCAGTATTCTTGCCGGAGAATTCCCATGGACAGAGGAGCCTGGCAGGCTACATAATTATTAGAGATTATTAGATAATGATTTAATAATTACTGCTGCTGCTGCTGCTGCTAAGTCGCTTCAGTTGTGTCTCACTCTGTGCAACCCCAGAGATGGCAGCCCACCAGGCTCCCCCATCCCTGGGATTCTCCAGGAAAAAACACTGGAGTGGGTTGCCATTTCCTTTTCCAATGCATGAAAGTGAAGTCGCTCAGTCATGCTCGACTCTTAGGGACCCCATTGTGTAGCCTACCAGGCTCCTTCGTCCATGGGGTTTTCCAGGAGAGAGTACTGGAGTGGGTTGCCATTGCCTTAGAAATGCAAATCAAAACAATGAACTATCACCTCACAGGGGTCAGAATGACCATCATGAAAAAATCTGCAAACAATTAATGCTAGGGAGAGTGTGGAGAAAAGCAAACCCTCCTACACTGTTGGTGGGAATGTGAATGGGTACAACCACTATGGAGAACAATATGGAGGTTTCTTAAAAAACTGAAAATAGTATTGCCATGTGATTCAGCAGTCCAACTCCTGGGCATTTATCTGTAGAAAAACATGGTCTGAAAAGATAAATACATTTCATTGTCTATTGCTGCACTGTTCACAATAGCAAAGACATGAAAGCAGCCTAAATGTTCATTGACCAATGAATGGATAAAGATGGTGTGTATATACACACACTCACTGGAATACTACTCAATCATTAAAAAATGAAACTGTGCCATTTGTAGCAATGTGAATAGGTACACTTTTAGATGGCTTGCAGTGATTTCTACCTCTTGGTATTTGTCACTCTCCAGTATAATCTTGTCCTTTTGAATGTTGGCAGGACCCAGTGTCTGGTTTCTAATGCATTGAATATGTACAAGCTACAAGTTGTCACTTGCTAGGTTAGGCCACTAAAGACTTGAATTCCTTTTACCCAGCTCTCCTCTTTCCCCTGGCTTGCTCATGGCAGTAAACCTTGATGGAGTCTGGAAGAAACCCTACCCAAGTTGAGCCTTAAGATAACTGCAGCTTCTTCTGAAATTGTGATTCAGTCTTTTTTTTTTTTGGAATTTATTCCTGTATTTGATCATTTAAAACAATAACCAGAGTTGTTTTCTATCACTCCACAAAAGACTAAGCTGTTTGTACAACAGAAACATGAAATGGAAAAATTGTGTCCATTGTATCACAAAAGGGACAAATCCATTTTTCCCTTTCACAAAGTTGAACTACATAATGTAGTTAATGGGCACTTTTCTTACCTTATTGATATGGTTTTGTGCATTTTCCGCCCATAATTTGTAAATTTTATTTTTAGTTTTTATTTGATATTATAATTGATTAACAATGTTGCCTTCATTTCAGATGTATACCAAAGCTTTACCTGTACATGTTTCTATTCTTTTTCAAATTATTATCTCATTTAGAGCATTGAGAACAGTTCCCTGTGATATACAGGAGGTCTCTCTTGTTGTTCAGTTGCTAAGTCATATCTGACTCTTTGAGACCCCATGGACTACAGCACACCGGGGTTCCCTGTCCAATCTCCTCTGATTCAGTCTTGTGAGAACTTTTGGTTCAGACATACTGAACTGTATTCCTGATTTTAAAAAAAAAAGGAGGGGGGGACTCTCAAACCAAAAAGTTAAAAAACAAAACAAAAAAACCTGTGAGATAATAAATGTTACTAAGTTTTAGGTAAGCCACTAAGTTTGAAAGTAGTTTGTTATGCAGGAATAGAAAACTAGTACATTCATATTGATATTTGGCAAAAAAAAAAAAAAAAAAGATTCTATAAAGTTCAGTTCAGTTTAGTCGCTCAGTCTTGTCTGACTCTGCAACTCCATGAAGCGCAGCACGCCAGGCCTCCCTGTCCATCACCAATTCTGAGTTTACTTAAACTCATGTCCATTGAGTTGGTGATGTCATCAAACCATCTCATCCTGTGTTGTCCCTTTCTCCTCTTGCCCTCTATCTTTCCCAGCATCAGGGTCTTATCAAATGATTCAGCTCTTTGCATCAGGTAGCCAAATAATTGGAGTTTCAGCTTCAACATCAGTCTTTCCAATGAATACCCAGGACTGAACTCCTTTAAGATGTACTGGTTTGACCTCTTAGCTGTACAAGGGACTCTCAAGAGTCTTCTCCAGCATTACAGTTCAAAAACATCAATTCTTCTGCGCTCAGTTTCTTTATAGTCCAACTCTCACATCCATATATGACCTCTGGTTCCTCTCCCTTTTCTAAAACCAGCTTGAACATCTGGAAGCTCATGATTCACATATTGCTGAAGCCTGGCTTGCAGAATTTAGAGCATTACTTTACTAGCGTGTGAGATGAATAAAGCAATTATCCTTCAATTAATAAATAAATATTTTTTATAAAAGACAAAAATACCTCAAACATATCTATGCAATACTCTCATTTCCTGCAAATTTCTATTTGCAATGATTCTTCTCCAGGGTATTTAAAAATACATTAGTTTCTATGGTTAAAGACATCTCTTCTCATGTACAAATGCTTTTATATAGTTATTTCCTCTCTAACTCCAAAGCCTAGAAAAAATGAATAAGCAGTAATTTTCTTCAGAATAGATGCCAAATGAGAAAAAAAAAAAGTTTGGTTCAGGAGCAGAGATATAAAATATTGTATTTTAATAAATCCATTGTATAATAAAGCAGCCAGAAAACAGTTTTGAAGTTTTAGATTAAAAAAAAAAAAACAACCTGAGAAACACAAAAAAGAATAAAATATTTTTCTGCTCCCAAGGAAGTTCGAATCACTAGTTAGGAAAACTTACCTGTATAGGAGTAAAGCTTACTAATCAGTTCAGTTCAGTCACTCAGTCCTGTCTGACTCTTTGCAACCCTATGAATCCCAGCACATAAGGCCTCCATGTCTACCACCAACTTCCAGAGTTCATTCAGACTCGTGTCCAAGAGTCAGTGATGCCATCCAGCCATCTCATCCTTGGTCATCCCCTTCTCCTCCTGCCCCCAGTCCCTCTCAGCATCAGAGTCTTTTCCGATGAGTCAACTCTTCGCATGAGGTGGCCAAATTACTGGAGTTTCAGCTTCAGCATCATTCCCTCCAAGAAATCCCAGGGCTGATCTCTTTCAGAATGGACTGGTTGGATCTCCTTGCAGTCCAAGAGACTCTCAAGAGTCTTCTCCAACACCACAGTTCAAAAGCATCAATTCTTCGGTGCTCAGCCTTCTTCACAGTCCAATTCTCACAGCCATACATGACCACAGGAAAAACCATAGTCTTGACTAGACAGACCTTAGTCGGCAAAGTAATGTCTCTGCTTTTGAATATACTATCTCGGTTGGTCATAACTTTCCTTCCAAGGAGTAAACATCTTCTTATTTCATGGCTGCAGTCACCATCTGCAGTAATTTTGGACCCCCCAAAAATAAAATCAGACACTGTTTCCCCATCTGTTTCCCATGGACTGATGGGACCGGATGCCATGATCTTCATTTTCTGAATGTTGAGCTTTAAGCCAACTTTTTCAGTCTCCTCTTTCACTTTGATCAAGAGGCTTTTTAATTCTTCTTCACCTTCTTCCATAAGTGTTGTGTCATCTGCATATCTGAGGTTATTGATATTTCTCCCAGTAATCTTGATTCCAGCCTGTGTTTCTTCCAGTCCAGCGTTTCTCATGATGTACTCTGCATATAAGTTAAATAAGCAGGGTGACAATATGCAGCCTTGAGGTTTTCCTTTTCCTATTTGGAACCAGTCTGTTGTTCCATGTCAGGTTCTTACTGTTGCTTCCTGACCTGCATACAGACTTCTCAAGAGGCAGGTTAGGTGGTCTGGTATTCTCATCTCTTTCAGATTTTCTACAGTTTACTGTGATCTACACAGTCAAAGGCTTTGGCATAGTCAATAAAGCAGAAATAAATGTTTTTCTGGAACTCTCTTGCTTTTTCCATGATCCAGCAGATGTTGGCAATTTAATCTCTGGTTCCTCTGCCTTTTCTAAAACCAGCTTGAACATCAGGAAGTTCACGGTCTACCTATTGCTGAAGCCTGGCTTGGAGAATTTTGAGCATTACTTTATTAGCATGTGAGATGAGCACAACTGTGTGGTAGTTTGAGCATTTTTTGGCATTGGCATTCTTTGGGATTGGGATGAAAACTGACTTTTTCCAGTCTGTGGCCACTGCTGAGTTTTCCAAATTTGCTGGCATATTGAGTACAGCACTTTCACATCATCTTTCCAGATTTGAAATAGCTCTACTGGATTTCCATCACCTCCACTAGCTTTGTTCATAGTGATGCCTTTTAAGGCCCACTTGACTTCACATTCCAGGATGTCTTGCTCTAGATAAATGATCACATCATCGTGATTATCCAGATCGTGAAGATCTTTTTTATACAGTTCTACTTGTATTCTTGCCACCTCTTCTTAATATCTTCTGCTTCTGTTAGGTCCAGACCATGTCTGCCCTTTATTGAGCCCATCTCTGCATGAAATGTTCCCTTGGTGTCTCTGATTTTCCTGAAGAGATCTCTAGTCTTTCCCATTCTGTTGTTTTCCTCTATTTCTTTATACTGATTGCTATTTCTTATCTCTTCTTGCTATTCTTTGGAACTCTGCATTCAGATGCTTATATTTTTTTTCTTTTTTCATGTCTCTTCTTTTCACAGCTATTTGTAAGGCTTCCCCAGACAGACATTTTGCTTGTTTGCATTTCTTTCCCATGGGGATGGTCTTTATCCCCATCTCCTGTGCATGTCACAAACCTCATTCCATAGTTCATCAGGCACTCTATCTATCAGATCTAGGCCCTTAAATCTATTTCTCACTTCCACTGTATAATCATAAGGGATTTGATTTAAGTAATACCTGAATGGTCCAGTGATTTTCCCTGCTTTCTTCAATTTGAGTCTGAATTTGGTAATGAGGAGTTCATGATCTGAGCCACAGTCAGCTCCTGGTCTTGTTTTTGTTTACTGTATAGAGCTTCTCTATCTTTGGCTGCAGGGAATATAATCAATCTGATTTCGTTGTTAACCATCTGGTGATGTCCATGTGTAGAGTCTTCTCTTGTGTTGTTGAAAGAGAGTGTTTGCTACTACCAGTGCATTTTCTTGGCAAAACTCCATTAGTCTTTGCCCTGCTCATTCTGCATTCCAAGGCCAAATTTGCTCCAGGTGTTTCTTGACTCCCTATTTTAACATTCCAGTCTCCTATAATGAAAATGACATCTTTTTTCGGTGTTAGTTCTAAAAGGTCTTGTAGGTCTTCATAATACCTTTCAACTTCAGCTTCTTCACATTACTTGTTGGGGCATAGACTTGGATTACTGTGATACTGAATGCTTTGCCTTGGAAATGAACAGAGATCATTCTGTCGTTTTTGAGATTGCATCCAAGTATTGCATTTCGGACTCTCTGTTGACCATGATGGCTACTCCATTTCTTCTGAGGATTCCTGCCCACAGTAGTAGATATAATGGTCATCTGAGTTAAATTAACCCATTCCAGTCCATTTTAGTTCACTGATTCCTAGAATGCAGATGTTCACTTTTGCCATCTCCTGTTTGACCATTTCCAATTTGCCTTGATTCATAGACCTGACATTCCAGGTTCCTGTGCAATATTGGTCTCTACAACATCAGACCTTGCTTCTATCACCAGTCATATCCACATCTGGTTATTGGTTTTGCTTTGGCTCTATCCCTTCATTCTTTCTGGAGTTATTTCTCCTCTGATCTCCAGTAGCATATTGGGCACCTACTGACCTGGGAAGTACCTCAATACACCAAAGTAATAAATAATAATTGGATTGCACAGATAGTAAGCAACCTAGAAAAGAAAAAGAATGGCTTCCCATGGGTATGTAGAACATATTCTAGTCCTTTAAAATGATTACAATCAGAAATTAGCCCAGGGGGTTCCCTGGGGATCCAGTGGTTAGGATTTGGTGCTTCCACTTGGTGGCTTGGGTTCAGTCTCTAGTTGGAGAACTGAGTTTCCATAAGCTCTGTGAATCGGCCAAAGGGAGGAAAAGAAAAGAAAGAAAGAAAAACCTCAATACACCAAAGTAATAAATAATAATTGGATTGCACAGATAGTAAGCAACCTAGAAAAGAAAAAGAATGGCTTCCCATGGGTATGTAGAACATATTCTAGTCCTTTAAAATGATTACAATCAGAAATTAGCCCAGGGGGTTCCCTGGGGATCCAGTGGTTAGGATTTGGTGCTTCCACTTGGTGGCTTGGGTTCAGTCTCTAGTTGGAGAACTGAGTTTCCATAAGCTCTGTGAATCGGCCAAAGGGAGGAAAAGAAAAGAAAGAAAGAAAGAAAAGAATGAAAGTAGTCAAATTTCCAGCCTCCACTTTACCAAAACTAGTGTCTCTGCTCCTTGGTAGTTCATTGCTATCTACCTCAGCACAGATAGCATTTTATTTTACTTATGCATCTAAAGGATGATGCAGAACATTTATACAACTGCCCCAAGGATAGAGGAAATATTGGAAAAAGTCCAAATATTGGACTACATAAAAAATATAGTCAACCAATTAATTTTTAAATTTTAAATTGAAAAAGAAAACCATCAAAATATATTTATTGTATTACTTATCTGTCATATAAACAAAGTAAAAAAAAATCACGATTTGTGGTAAAATAACTATTTCCATTTTCAATAAACTGTTTTTGTATTATGCTTCCATTTTAAACTTCTGGAAGACTTATAGGCTAAATGGCTAAATAGATATTTTTATTTAATTATACTGATGAGATGCCCTAGTAGATATTTTTCAAAATTCTTATAATGTTATTCACACTCTGAGAGAGAAATAATACCCAGAGGAGTGTGAAGAAAGCAAGGAGGGTCACAGAAATAAGGAGGAATGACATTTTAAACAGGAAAAAATAATTAATAAAGACAAATATGATAGCAAGATTGAATATGTTAAGACTCAGAAATGCCCAATGCATGTGAAAATGTGATGTTTTTTTTTATTTTAATGAGAGATGTTTAGTCAGAGTTTAGAGTCATAGGGCATAAACTGGAATTCAGTGGTTTAAAGAGTGAATATGAAGTGAGAAAATGATGACAAAAACAGATCAGCTTTTTGAAAAATTTAAATTAAGAGCAGAAGAGAGAGATTTGGTTACTGGATGAGGACTTTGGCTCAGAAAGGTAAAAGTTTGAGAGAGATCTCCAGAGCAAGACCTAAGTAGTTGAGTCAAGTGGTGCTACTGGGGAGAAAAAGTTAGACTGCCTTGAATAGAAGGGGACTGCATCTCTAAGAATAAAGTATTATAAAGAAAAAATATAAGCAAATGTGTGGTTATGTGAGAAAGATAACTGACTGCTTTCATTTTTTCTCTGCTGAGGGTAAGGAGGGCTTGTCAGCTTCTAAAGTGAATGCCTTACATTTATTGTAAGAGTATTTCTTTTCTGAGTCATAGGTGAGTAGATGTGGTTGTCATATATGTCTTAAATTAGGTTTGTTCAGGGTTTTCCATAAGATGTTATGGGAAAACTCAAATTAACTCTTTGGCCAATCCAATGTAAGACTGGACTTTGTTAGTCATTAAAACACTCCCTTACCTTTACTTTTGTCTTTTAGCCTCTTTCTCATATTTGTGTAATTTTCCACAGGCTAACAGAAAAGAGGCTTAAGATTTATAAACTTTGAAGGAAAGATAGGAGATATTTGAAACTTGGAAATATTCACTTCAGATATATTTTAGTTTATGTTGAAAATTAGATGTATTACTATAAAGAAAGCAGCTAAAGATTCTTTATTTAAAGGTAAATCAAGTTGCTTGTACATAACTGGGAGGTCAAAAGCTTGCTTGCAAACTTATTTTTAAAATATTCCTTTTTCCAAACGACTTATCTCAACAAACAAGTAAAGTCAGAGGCTGTTCTTGTTAGGAAAAACAATACATGCAGGAAAAATATCTTGGACCCAGAGTTATAAAGTAGGGATTTGCGGCTCAATTGTGATATTTACTAAATCTTTGGTGTGGGGCAAGTTGTTTAAACTCTCTGAATAGAATTTCTTACTTGTAAAACAAGTATAAGATCTATTGTCCAGGAAGATTATCTAAAAAAAATAATAAGGTAATATTTTTGAAGGTGTTTGGTGAAATATAAATTGTCCATAATGTTTTGTTTTGTTTTTTTGCTTAAAATATGCCTGAGACAAAATTTTCACCCTTGATCACTTTAAGGCTTCCCTGATAACTCAGTTGGTAAAGAATCCGCCTGCAATGTAGAAGACACAGTTCAATTCCTGGGTTAGGAAATCAACTGGAAAGAGGAAAGTCTACCCATTTCAGTATTCTGGCCTGGAGAATTCATTCCATCGACTGTATAGCCCATGGGGTTGCCAAGAATTGGTTTTGGTTCATACATTTCTGTCAGGGTGGGGATATTTGGCCATAGGTTATAGAAAATCCAATATAAATGGATCAAGCCTAAATTCATGTGAGGCATAATATTTTTATTTGCCATCATACAGAACACTGTAGAAAGTTTAGAGAACACAGAAGAGGAAAAAGTAATTCATAGACCTATAGTGAAAGTGAAAGTCATGCAGCCATGTCTGACTCTTTGCAATCCCATAGACTATAACAAACTCTTTACCAGCTTAGGCACCAGCCAAGGACCCTATCACTTAAAGAGCTTGTATTATTGTTTCATTCTCCATTCCCATTAGTTATATTGACATATATATTTATATATATTTGAAGTGAAATGAAGTGTTAGTTACTAATTTATGTCTGACTCTTTGTTCTGTCCATGAGATTTTCCAAGCAGTAATACTGGAGTGGGTTGCCATGCCCTCCTCCAGGGAATCTTCCCTACCCAGGGATCAAACTTGGGTCTCCTGCATTGCAGGTGGATTCTTTACCATCTGAGCCACCAGGGAAGATATTTTAAAAGGTATGAAGGTGAAGGTGAAGGTGAAGTCGCTCAGTCATGTCCGACTCTTTGTAACCCAGTGGACTGTCCATGGGATTCTCCAGGCAAGAATACTGGAGTGGATTGCCATTTCCTTCTCCAGGGGATCTTCCCAACCCACGTATCGAACCCGGGTCTCTTGCATTGGAGGCAGACACTTTAACCTCTGAGCCACCAGGGAAGGTATGTATGTATATATGTGTGTTAAACCTTTTAAAATTATATCTATAAATACAGCATTTTTCTATGATATTGCAGCCTTTATAGACATGAGTTCAAAAGGTTCCACTGTGTGGACTTATCAGTATTACTAATCATTTAATGTATTTCTAGTGTTTTACTATTATATATAATGAATATAATCCTTGCTGAATTAAGAATTGTTTAACTCTCATGAGACCTACTCCTTAGGTTTATATTACTTACAGGAGAGATTTACTATTTGATATTTTTTTAATAGCTCAGATCTTTAAATTTCATTTATTTTCTTTTATAGGTAGTGTCTTTTTAAAAAAATGAATTGAGTGAATAAACGTACTATAGTAGAGTGTGTTAATTCCCAAGAAACTGCACTCTTCATAAGGTCCAGAGTCTATCCTTCACCATAAAATCACCCTGGTTACCTAACATAGTATTTCAGAAGGAGTTGGCACCTAATTCATAGAATGAATTGTTTGTCAGTTTAGAAAGCTAGTTCATTGTCCAAGCTGGAGATACTGGTCTCTTCCAATGGCAGTGTAGAGAGAAACGGAGTCATGTAGTGCCTATAATGTTTTGTCATGTGAGAGAGATTATTTCAAGGCTAGTTGGGCAAATGATAATGTAGGCATAGAATATCCACAAATTAGATAAACAGATGGGCTTTTATTGCCAGAAATAATTTGTTCTTGGAAGGAACATCTAACACTGGTGACTCTCAGATTTTGACAGCGGAATGACAGTTGGGATTGGAGTCAGAAGTGACCTGGCACAATTCTAAAAGATGACATCTCTGAAGCAAGTGAATAGCAGTTCTTTTATTATTATTATTTTAATAGAGTACATTTGGTAAATTATTTATCTCAAGTCACATTTGCTTAGTTATAGTACTCATTTCTAAACATTTTAAGTTTTTACAAGCAATGAGTACGGACTCCTCACTGGTGCTAAATCTAATCTTACTTCCTAGACAGTTCTGTTATCATTTCAAATAACTACAACCAGAGCATTTCATTTCAGTGAAGCCCATGGGCTGAAGTACAAATCTGATGTGACACCTTATTACTTACTTAAGAATGATGTTCAGTCTTAAAAATTCTAGATAAGTGATGGAATATTATTTCTATCTGTATTGTGAATGATTTGAGGTGAGGAACTACTTCTTATATAGTTCATATATTTTATTTCTATCTTCCAATGCTTAGTTCTACCATCATAAATAGATTCGTCATAACTGCTTGATTGTGAATGTATAGATAGATAGCAGGAATAAGAATCTTTCCTATCTCTAGTTATTGCCAATTTTGTTACATGACTGTTTTATATCTAATCTTCCTTGAATTCCAAAATCCTAGTAACCAGTGGGTTATTCTTTAATTTACTTTTCCATTTATTCCATAGCTACATTTTGAAAGTCTACCATGTATGTGCTCAACATTGCAAATGAGCTTAACACAGCAAAACTCAAAAAGTTGAATTGATGCTCTAAGATTATATACTAATAGAGATTTGGTATGTGCTACTACCAAGTATTTACAAGGAACACCTAATTTGAATGGGGAGGGAGATAGGAAGTGAGTGAATGAGAAAGAGACCAAGAGAGGGACAGAGATTGGTTTGGGGAAGTAAACCATTTAGTGATTTCATTCAATAAACATTGCTTAGAGTTTCAGCTTTGTCCAACCTTATATAACAGGTTTCCCCAGTGGCTTAGCTGTAAAGAATTCTGCAATACAGAAGATGTGGTTGATCACTGGGTCAGAAAGATTCCCCTGGAGGAGAAAAGGACAACCCATTCCAGTATTCTTGCCTGGAGAATCCCAACGGCAGAGGAGCCTGGTGGGCTACAGTCCAAAGGGTTGCAAAGAGTCAGACATGACTGAGCAACTGAGCTCAAACACACACACAGACACAGACACACACA
>SJYC01103290.1:0-24240 GCA_006408675.1 Madoqua kirkii
GCCCTTGCCATTGCATTTACCATCTACCACAGGATTAAACCTTGTGCTGCTGCAGCTGCTGATTTTCAACACCCTCTGAGAGCAATTCAAGGTTGAGAACAGAAATGAGGCAGCCTGTGGTGGGGGTGGGGGTGCTGTGGGGAGATACTGGAAGAACAAGTCTTCATAGTTAAATATTTTCAGGAGCCAATTTTATGAGTTCAATTCTTATATCTCTTTGCACCTAGAAAAGCACTAAAATCCTTTATAGTGATGACCGCTCCTCGTGACAAGCAGAAAACTTCTGCAAAAAATACTGGATTGATTACATGCACTACCCCCTTCAACAAAATAACATAAGTTCTGACCTTCCCCTTTATCTCTTTAGAGCAGTTTCTCAGGGCTATCTGAGATGCTGTCTCTTGGGCTATAGTTCTCATTTTGCCCCAAATAAAGTTAACTCACAACTCTCACATTGTGTATTTTTAAAAGTCAACACTTGTTTAAATTACTAAACTGACAACACAAATACTACATATATTCTCAAACTCATTTATTAAATTAGAACAAAAATTAGCACATTTTAAGTATGCTCATTAAAAATATCACAAAGTTCAAGGGTTTAAATTTCACTCACATTTTCTGAACATTTCTTAAGGTAAAAGACATAGTGTTAGGTAATGTAAATAACATACAACTGTTTTAATGAAGAATCAAGTATGGTAACTGTGATAAATGCAGAATAGAGATATGAGGCAAAGGGCTGGTACAGAGGAGGGAACGATTGAGGGTTCTTGACACAAGACAGTCTTTTAGAATAATTCTTGCTTGAACTGGGCTTTTGATTACAAATAGATTTTTTTTTTTTCAGGTAAATAAGGGTGGTGTAAAAGGGTATTTAGAATAGAGGAAAATAGAATAGCACATTCAAGAAACTATTCAGTATCCTAGAATGCAAGATGCAGATTTTCAGCGGGATGAATCTGCAGTGTTAATGATATGATCAGATTCTATAAGATCTTGTGACCCAAGCTAGTATCTTTATCACCTGGATAATAGCCAGCCACTGAGACACAGAAAAAGGTTAGAAACTGAGGTGAAAACAAACACACATACCCCTCCCACATATTAGTTTTCACCTTAGCAAATATGTTATTTACTTTATATTTTCAAATGAAAAAGAAAAAGAGAACAACTGAGTCTTCTGAAACTTATATAAATTTTAGGATTTTGTTGTTGTTGTTGTTAAAATTTTTTAAATTTAATTTTTATTGTAGTACAGTTACTTTGCAATGTTGTGTTATTTTCTCCTGTATGGCAAAATAAATCAGCTTTGGAAAGGAACATAGGAGTTTGCAAGGTCAATCTCTACCCTTGGCAGATAAAGACTTTAAGCTTCTTAGAAGCTAAATGAGGTTCTTAAGCTCTTACCAAAGACCAGATGCAGAACTGGACTAGACCACAGGTCACCTACTCATTGACCAGAATTATTTAGAGATTCAATATTATTGTAACTTTGCAAGAGAGTTGCAATATATTGATGCCTGATACTGTTTAATGCCAGTACCATCATTCACCTATTATAAAATAGCTCTTGTATTTTGCTTTCATTAATCCAGACTTTCAAGGTTCCTTGCCTTTCAGATTAGTCTTTGGCATATGCACATTAGTAGGAGTAGCATTTGGTTTTCATGTGGCTTCTTTTAATCTCAGTATGATTGAAAACAAAATGAATGTTTCTTCTGACTATTTGTGCCCTAATCCCAGCATGGAAGTCTAAATACAGAATATGATGCATTGGCAGAGACCCAAGATGGAAGCAGAAGGAGGTGCCAAAGGTCTGATGATAGGAGTCAAGGTTTTTGGCTTGTCTATGAAGGAAAATTAACACATGGGCTTTAAATGAAAAATATCCCATCTTCATGCAAAATGCAGCAACATTAATTATAAGAGTAAAGTCTATTCATACCTTACTTCAGAAGAAGGTGGGTTATTTTTCATTCTGGATGCACTGATTGTTATTCAATAACCTTGCTGGATTTTGCCCTTTACTGCATTTATCAACTATGAGACTTGCTCGGAAAATAAGTTTATAAGGTTAATTACCAGCACATTATGCAGAAAGCAGAAAATTTGATGGTGGCTTTATATTCTGCTGGCATGTGAGGGAACATTTCGAAGGGCTCAGCTCTGATTGTTTGTGACATGGTGTTTCCTTAATTAAGAATGGCTATTCTCCTACATGTATGCTCCCCACACAAGGTATAAGCCAAGATTTAATTTTTTTAACTCTTCTTTTTTAACAGCAAAACCCAAGATCAATTTACTATTTGTTAGAAAAAATACTAATACTTAATAACTTTAAATTGCTATTTAAGAAAAGAGCACTTCCATCATTATAAGGTGACTTCAGTTTTTTTTTTAATGTATATTATATGGGTTTTGAATGTGCTTATGATTGTGTGACAATGATAAACTGCGATAAACTGCTTAGTCTTTCTCTCAAAACTGTCAATACATCATCAAATTTTTTATTGTCTTTCAGTTTTCACTCTGACACTTAAGTGGAATACATGCTGTATCTGTTTGCTTAGGGTACATGATTAAGAGATAAGTACTCCTTTGTGGCTCAGAGTGTAAAGAATCTACTTGCAATGAGGGAGACCTAGGTTCAATCCCTGGATTGGGAGAGCCCCTGGAGGAGGGCAAGGCAATCCACTCCGGTATTCTTGCCTGAAGAATCCCCACAAACAGAGGAGCCTGGTGGCCTACAGTCCATGGGGTCTCGAAGAGTCAGACATGACAGAGTGACTAAGTACACAGCACTCTGCTATCTACTTCCTAAGATTTATAAACCGAATGGCTTTCAACATCTCTTGAGGAAAACAACACGGATGACTAGAAGACTCTGAATGAATATAGATACATCTAACAGTCCATATGGGTAATATTTGATGGTCACTGTTTTCCTCCTTTAATTAAACCTAAGATAATTAATCAGTCTATGAGACTACCAAAGATCCATTTTCACAAGCCAAGCGGATTTTTTGTTTTAGAAATTTCATGGCAATAGAGAAAAAGAAAGGTTTTTGTTTGTTTGTTTGTTTTTTTACATTTTTATAATCCGAGGAAAATTTGGGAAATTTTTAGGCTTCAAAGTGCTGAACAACAAGAACCCTTACCTCCTTCTGTAATCTTTTCTGATATTACTCTTTTCCTAGCTATATTCCCGCCATGCCAGTTATCTTTCAGGTCCTCAAACATTTCACTCTCATCTTTACTGCAGGTGATTTATCCTTGCCATTTCCTCTGCCTGAAATAATCATCCATGGTTCTTGAATAGCTGACTCCTGGTTGTCATTCAGGGCCCAGTTCAAAGGGACTTTCTTTAGAGAGGTTATGCTAATAATCTAATGTACAGCACAGGAATCCCTAATACCAACTGCTCTCTCTCTTCAAACTTCTTTCATTCAAGAATAGAAGTATCAGAATGTATTTAGTTGCTTATTCTTTGTCTTCTCCTTCCAAAATGTAAAGACTTGGGTGGTTTTTATATTGCTACTAGTTAGAAGGATAGTAGTTCAAAAATATTGGCTGAATATAAGAAAGAGGGCTTCCCAGTGGTAAAGAATCCACCTTTCAATCAGGAAAGTGAAAAGAAATGAAGTGAAGTCACTCAGTCGTGTCCGACTCTTTGCGACCCCATGGACTGTAGCCTACCAGGCTTCTCAGTCCATGGGATTTTCCAGCCAAGAGTACTGGAGTGGGTTGCCATTTCTTTCTCCAGGGGATCTTCCCAACCCAGGGATCAAACCCGGATGCCCCACATTCTAGGCAGACACTTTACCCACTGAGCCACCAGGGAAGCCCAGGAAACCCACGTTCAATCCCTGGGTTGGGAAGATTTCCTGGAGAAGGAAATGGCAACTCACTCTAGTAGTCTCACCTGGGAAATCCTCTGGACAGAGGGGCTTGGGCTACAATCCATGGTGTCACAAAAGAGTCAGATATGACAACTAAACAACAACAAAAAATACAAAGAACAAATGGGAACATCCTGTGTGTGGAGCTTTCTGTAACACACTCAATGCATTTCTGTCTTAAATTAGTGTTTACAAATTCAAATGCCTACAAAGGTCAGGTAAACAATATGAGTGAAATAGTCAGGTATCATGATTAATAGGGATAGGAAAGGGGGAGATTATGGCAAATTGTAGAATAATTCCTCTACCTACACTCAGTTCAGACTAACATTTATTTTCATGAATTTGAACTCCAAAATGCCAGAGTTTATGTATAACTCTTGAATTTTAGTTTTGGCAAAATAAATATTCTTTTTAGAATTGTATTAGCCAAAAATGTATCTCTGTGCTACATAAGTATTACTGATCCTCTTGTTTGCAACTTCAGCTACAAAATTAAATGTTACCATAAGAGAGTATCGAAAATTCCCAGAGGGGGGAAAAAATAATCTTAGGAAATTGCATATGACATGTCACTCCAAATAAATTAGTATTATATGACATTTCCATCCATAAAGACCAATTCAGTTGTACTTGAAACCCCAAAATAATAGTGGTTTGAACAAGGTACGGATTATTTTTCTCATAATGAGGTATAATATGTTGGATTTGTAGACCAGGAATCTGGTCTCTTTCAATTTAATTGTTTTACCAGCTTCACAAATGGAGTTTTTCCTCATGGTTCTCAATAGCTGCTTCTGTTCAAGATAACAAATCTGCATTTTGAAACAAGAATACATTGTGTGGTGGTAGCAAAACAAAAAAAGAAAGAGATAGACATCAGATTTGTACTGCAATCAGTAGAAAAAAGGAAGTGGATGAAAGAAAAGTGCTAAAAAATATCTGTTACCCAGCTCTTTATACGGTTTTTGCATATTCAACATATTTATTCAACAAATATTTACTTAGGGGAATTAAATACGAATACACAACACATTTTTCACTTGATCCCCAGGACAAGGCACCATTCTGAGAGGTAGGGAAACACCAGTGAACAAACCATAATATCTGCCCTATGAAATTTATGTTCAGGGAGGAGAAGAATGAAAAATGAAAATATATAGAAGTAAAATATATACAGTTGACCCTTGAATAGCATGAGTTTAAACTGAGCAGATCCAATTACAGGTGGGTTTTTCCAATAATAAATATTATAGTACTACACTATTCTCAGGTGATTGAATCCACAGACATAGTACTGAGGATACAGAGGAACCAGGTATACAGTGCATGCATGACTGCTCAGTTAAGTTGTGTCTGACTCATTGCAACCCCATGGATGTAGCCCACCAGATTCTTCTGTTCATGGGATTTCCCAGGCAAGAATATTAGAGTGGGTTGCATCTCCTTCTCCAAGAGATCTTCCTGACCCAGGGATTAAACCTGCGTCTCGTGCATTGGCAGGTGGATTCTTTACCACTGAGCCACTGAGGAATCCCTTGATATACAGAGGGCCCACTATATGTGAGAATGTAAATTGGTGCAGCCACTATTTAAAAAAAAAAAAAAAAAGAACTCTATGGAGGTTCCTCAAAAGACTAAAAACACAGTTGCCATATCATCCAGCAATTCCATTCCTGGGCATATATCCTGACAAAACTGTAAATCAAAAAGATATAAGCGCCCCTATGTTCATAGCGACACTATTTACAGCAGCAAAAACATGGAAACAAACTAAATGTCCATCAACAGATAAGTGGATAAAGAAGATGGAATACTACTCAGCTGTGAAAAAGAACAAAATAATGCCCTTTTGTAGCAATATGAATGCAATTAGAGATTATCTTGCTAAGTGAAGAAAAAGAAAGATAATTGATACGTTATCACTTATATGTGGAATCTAAAATAAAAGACAAATGAACCTTTCTAAGAAACAAAGAGACTCTAGATATATAGAACAGACTTCTAGTTGTCAGGGGAGGGTGGGGGTGTGAGAAGGATGGAAGAGGGAAGGAGTGTGAGTTTGGGGACAACAGACCCAAACTCTAATATATAGTGGATATAATGGATAAACAACAAGTTCCCACTGTGTAGCACAGGGAATTTTGTTAAGTATCCTGTGATACACCATACTAGAAATGAAAAAGAAAAAGAATGTGTATAAAATGTGTGTGTGTATGTGTGTACAACTGAATCACTTTGCTGTAACAGCAGAAATTAACACATTGTAAATTAACTAGGCTTCAATATATTTTTTAAAAAATTTAGCCATTTTAATAGATGTATAGTGCTTTTTATGTGGTTTAACCTGCATTTCTCTGGTGAAAAGTACTGATTAACACATGTTCATGTCCTCTGCTATTTGTTTGTGAAAGATATGTTCAACTTTTACTTGTTTTCTTTAATTTTTTTGGTCATCTTTTAAATATTACATCGTAATTGTTCTTTATACTTCTGGAAGCAGATCCTTTAGTTAGTTATATGTTATACACACATTTTCTCAAGTCTATGACTTTCCTTTTTATTTTTTTAACTTTATCTTTCAATGAGCTTTAATTTATATGAATGTTGTTGTTCAGCTGTTCAGTCATGTCTGACCCTTTGCGACTCCATGGACTATAGCATGCCAGGCTTCCCTGTCCTTCACCATCTCCTGGAGTTTGTTCAAACTCCTGTCCAGTGAGTCAGTGATCTGACTGTGACCAATCATCTTTCTGTCGTCTCCTTCTCCTCCTGCCTTCTATCTTTCCCAGCATCAGGATCTTTTCCAACGAGTCAGTTCTTCACATCATGTGACCAAAGTATTGGAGCTTCACCTTCAGCATAGGTCCTCCCAATGAGTATTCACGGTTGATTTCCTTAGGATTGACTAGTTTGATCTTGTTTTCCAAGGGACTCTATTAATTTTTTTTTTGCATTTTGTACTTTTTGTATTTGGTTTATATTTTCTTTTTTCCCCTAATTCAAATCACAAGAATTTTATTCCTTGCTTTCGTCTAAGTCTTAATATTTTATCTCTTTTATTTAGGTCTATGATCAGTTTCAGGTAATTTTGTGGATGGTTTGAGGCATGAGTCAAGTTTCATCCATTGTATTGGCTTATTATGTTTGTCGAAACTCGTTTGATGGTGTAAGTGTGAGTCTACTTCTGACTATTCCATTGATTTTGATGTCTATCATCTGACTATCATACTATAGCTTTATAACAAGTTCTTGAAATCGGATAGTATGAATCCCAGAATCCTGTTCATTTTCAAGAATGGCTAGAATGATTTTATACTAATTAGTTTAATCCTAACAATATACTCTGGTATAGTGATTATTGTTATTACCATTAACTGCAACAGAAACCTTATACATAAAAATGGCAGAGCCAAATTTGAATAATGCCAGTGTGACTCCAAAATCTATCAATTCAACCATTTTATAGTTCTGTCTCCCTGCATATGGACAATATGATATTGGACCTATTTATGGACACTAATGACTAAAAGAAAGCTAATGACATTTGTATTGAGTGTGTGTGTGTGTGTGTGTGTGTGTGTGTGTGTGTGCATGCTCCTATGTGTGTATATATCTGTATTATATATGAAAATTCAGAACAAGAACTTGTGCTATCTTTTAGAAGATAATAATTTTCCCATTAGCCTTAGTAGATTTAACTTTATAGTTTTTGCTGAATTTCTATGCTCTTTTTGGCCTTCCTGGTAAAAATCCTTAATCATATTGCCACATATGCCATGTTTCAAATCTATGTTCAGAGCTCATGACTTTTCTAATATACTTGAACTGCTACAAGTTCATACAGTAACACTGGTTTATAGATTTTCTTAATGCATGTATTAAAACCTTATCATGAGACAACAGTATTCCTAACACAATACATGAGAGTTGAAAAATAACACAGGCCTTGGTGGAAGAAGACAATGGTAAATTTAAATTTCAAAATTCAGGAGGATTATATATATATATATATATATATATATATATAATTATGGTATAAATAAAGATTCTAAGTGCCTGAAATCATAGGAACTGACTCTGTCTGGTCTGTCAGACAACATATACTGAAATAGTTTTACTGAGTGGATCAGGGAGGAAGGTACTATAGTCTTCATGAATGACATTGCAGAAATGGTGCCCTCAGAAAGCCTGGCATGCCATGGGCCTAAAGCAGAGATGTATGTATATAATCACTTGTTAAGGGTACAAGTATTAGAAATACTTTCTCTAGATTCAGGAATTAGTTTATAGCTACATTATCTGAGTATTTACCAAAGTCACAAAAGAAAATAGGAAAAAAAAATTATTTTCTGAGGTCAAACACTAAAATGGAGTTGATCATATGCCCCTAAAAATAGAGTTTTGCAAAGCTCACTTCCCAGTATTAGAGCTGATTTCTAAGGAATTAATAGAAAAATTGTCAGTTGACATAAACAGAAAAGGAGTATTTTAGAGATGTGCTAAAAGATGAACCAAAGAAAAAAGTTTGCCTCTCTCAGGCATGGTACCAACTTCAGTGGCACATCCTGACATATATGTATAGAGGTAAGGCTAGGGAATCAAGAAGTGAACTATTGCAATAATTTTATTCCAGGTAGGAAGTGTTGAGGGCCAACAACGGCAGCGCAACTAGAAAGTTTTCTGAAGTAGGATCAGTGGGATACAGTAATCATTTGAAGAGAACAGATGTTTGAATTTTTCAGATCATGATTCTCCTCGTAATATAAACATTTTCCTTTTAAGAAAAAGCCTTAAATGGATTCTTTGGAACAACACTTATTTTTAGTTAATAGGAAAAAGCTATTTAGAGCAAGGGAATGAAGGGAAAAGAGTGGATGATCTTCTCAGGCATGTGTTTCACAATGAATACAGGCCCATCTGGGCCCAGCAATCTCCATCTCTGCCACTGAAAGTATGCTCCATATGTATTCATGAGTTCCCGCTTTAGCGTGCTAGGAGCCTGTGACCTTCAGTTTGGCAGGCGCACTACAACAGGATGAATGGTATTCTGTATTCAAAGAATATTAAAAAAAAAAAAAAAAAGCTATTGTGTTCAAAGGCTTGTATCAAAAAAAAAAAGTATCTTTTAATCTTGAGGAAAAATGGTATGAATTAGACCATACATTTGTTCTCTGAATAAAATTATTATTGGCTCTAGTTAATGTTGCCTGAGTCCCAGATATAAACTAAGGAAGATGTGTAGACTTACAATGTGATGAGAACACTTCTGATAGTATAACCAAGGACCTGCATTGGGAAACAGGCAATGCTAACTTTCTCTGCTTAATATAATGCAACTTAATCAATGTTTCATATATGAAATGATCTGCAGGGATGTGTGTGCTTTTTGAATAATGAGTTGAAAGGTGAAGAGAAAAAACAACCATTCAACTGGTTAAAGCCTCTTCATGATACCAAGCTATTATTTTGACTGATGTTGGCACTCAGCTACCTGGGCTATTGTTGTCACATTGCCTTGACATATCCTGAAGAAGTCTCAAGATGGAAACATCCAGAACTGGAAAAAAGGAAAACCAAAGACAAAATCACCCAAAGAGAGACAAATTCTAAGATGTGATGGTTTTGCATCCTGAAAACAAGCCATTTTTCAACTGCATGGTATTAACAGAGAAGCTGAAGAAACTAAAAAGATCAGAAACATCTGGCTATTTAACGCTGGTATAGTCATTTACCTTTCTTCTGATTTTGGAATGTTCTGAAACTTTCTGTATCTGCTTCCTCATTTAGTGCCTGAATGTTGAACTTCAAAAAGTGTTACGAATGTAAAATTACAGTTGTAACTTGCTCAGCCTGTAAAAAGGAAAAAAAAAAAAAAGTCGATTCACTTCTGCCTGCTTCCTTCTTTTGTAGCTATTGAAGTTAGATACATGATTTCCTGCTTCCCCAGTTACTCAGACTGTAAACAATTTGTCTGCAGTGCAGGAGGTCTGGGTTTGATCCCTGGATAGAGAAGATCCCCTGAAGAAGAGAATGGCTACCTGCTCCTGTATTCTTGCCTGGAGAACTGCACGGACAGAGGAGCCTAGCAAAGTTACAGTCCATGGGGTCGCAGAGTCAGATATGACTGACTAACACTTTCACATGATTTCCCAAGAAGAGAGGAAAATCCTCATTCAGTTTGTCCACCACTGATTTTAGCCACAATCGTTCTGACTGATCAGGCTTGGAGTGAGGGGGTAGAAAAGATGTGTATGGATGCTGTTTTGTAGAGACAAAACTGTCTGAAATACAAGGAGAGGAGCAGAATGATGTTGAAATGTGAAGGGTGATAGAAAAAGATGACTCTCTTAACTTGGCTTGATCACCATTAGAGATATTCCATGAGTCAAGAGTATAGTCATAAAATTAGCCTTAATCAAATGAAAACACTTATACAAGTACCCATGATGCCCTTTAATTTAATACATGGGTCACTCATCAGCAGAACTAGAAACCATCTGAGCATCTTCATTTTTAAACAATTATTTAAAGTTTTAAAAATTATTTATTTTTTTGGCTGCACTAGGTCAGGGTTGCTACACATGGGCTTTCTCCACTTGGGGTGAATGTGGGCTACATCTCATTGAGGTGGCTTCTCTCATTGCGAAGAAGCACAGCTCTGTGTGGGCTTCAGTAGTTGTGGTGCCTGGGCTTAGTTTTTCTTTGGCATGTATGATCTTCCTGGTCCAGGGATCAGACCTGTGCCCCTTACACTGGCGGGCAAATTCTTAACCACCTGACCACCAGTGAAGTCCAACAACTTTAAATCTGATTTCTGATTGTGTAACTCTATTGAAATATAGACACTAATATCCCCTCTCTTCAATCTTACATCTTTTTTAACATTCATTCTCCCTATAGATTCAGTTGTTGTTGTCATTCAGTCACACAGTCATGTCTGACTCTTTGCAACCCCATGGGCTGAAGCATGCCAGGCTTCCCTGTCCTTCACCATCTCTTAGAGTTTGCTCAAACTCATGTCCTTTGAGTCAGTGATGCCATCTAACTATCTTATCCTCTGCCTTCAAAATTTCCTAGAATCGAGGTCTTTTCTAAGAGTCAGTTCTTCGCATCAGGTAGCCAAAGTTTTAGAACTTCAGCTTCAGCATCAGTCCTTCCAAAAAATATTCAGAACTGATTTCCTTTCAGACTGACTGGTTTAATCTCCTTGCAGTCCAAGAGACTCTCAAGAGTCTTCTCTAATTCAAAAGTATCAGTTCTTTGGCACTCAGCCTTTTTTATGGTCCAACTCTCTCTTTCATACATGACTACTGGAAAAACCATAACTTTCACTATATGGACCTTTGTCAGGAAAGTAATGTCTCTGTTTTTTAATATGCCGTCTAGGTCTGTGTCATAGCTTTTCTTTCAAGGAGCAAACACTTTTAAACTTTGTGGCTGCAGTCACTGTCATCAGTGATTTTGGAGCCTAAGGAAATAAAGTCTGTCACTGTTTCCATTGTTTCCCCATCTATTTGCCATGAAGTAATGGGACTGGATCCCATGATCTTAGGTTTTTTAGTGTTGTTTTAAGCCAGTTTTTTTCATTCTCTTCTTTTACCTTCAACAAGAAGCTCTTTAGTTCCTCTTCGCTTTCTGCCATAAAGGTGATGTCTTCTGCATATCTGAGGTTATTGGTATTTCCCCTGGCAGTCTTGATTCCAGCTTGTGCTTTATGCAGCCTGGCATTTTGCATGCTGTACTATGCATATAAATTAAATAAGCAGGGTGACAATATACAGCTTTGATGTACTCCTTTCCCAATTCACAACCAGTCAGTCGTTCCATGTCCAGTTCTATCTGTTGCTTCTTGACCTGTAAATGGTTTCTCAGGAGGTAGGTAGGTATGGTGGTTTGGGATTGTCATCTCTTTAAGAATTTTCCAGTTTGTTATCATCCACACAGTCAAAGGCTTCAGCAGTCAATGAAGCTGAAGTAGATTCTTTTTTCTGAAATTTTCTTGCCTTTTCTATGATTCAATGAATGTTGGCAATATATTCAGTAACGTATAGCATTTTAAACATCATTTTACTTGAAATTCATCTCTCTTTAACTCTGTGGCTCTGAACTCTGTCTCCTAAGGTTAGTGTTTCCCAAAACAGATTTCTGTTCTTTTGACATCTGAAAGTTAGAATTAACTTTTACAAGACTGGCTCTCTAGACTGGCTGCTACAAAGCCTCAAGGAAACTCATTGCACTGATGCTTAAAGGCATACAGTCCTGCAGAGGATTGCAACAACAGTTCAGAGTAATGGTTCGACCAAGTTGACTAACTGTAACCACATTACACGCTCATGGTTTGAACTCTAGTCCCTGATGATACCAGTGGAGGCACTAAAATTCTCATGACTGTGAATACTGGATTGGTGGCACAGGAATTCTACTAGTTTTATAGTTCTATTCTTAATTCTTGGACCTCAGTTTCTTAATCACCAAAGGGGAGGGTGTCTCTCAGTTAATGAGTGCTTCAATTCTGGATTAAGCTTGGGGACTAGGTCCCCAGTCAAGGAGTTTAGGACCCCCCAGACCCTTGACCAGGGTCCCTCTTCTGGAGCCTAATGTCCAGACTTCTGTGTGCTGTCACAGCAAGCAAAGAGCTGCAGAATCCTGCCACTGCTCCCATTTTAGTGACTGTTCTCCACAGATGAATGCTGATTCGGAAGGCGGGTGTGCTTGCTCCATAATAACTCACCTTCACTTAATCTGTAACAGTCTTTTTCCTCAAGGAATCCATCTATTCATGACCTTCTTCTACTTATGCCGAGGTTCAGAGTAGAGAGTATAATTTATTAAATCTTATGTCTCTGTTGCCTAGCACAATAACTGCTACAAGTAAGATTTTGCTCTACCAAACTCAATAATCCAACAGCAAGACATCACAGCCATTTTTTTTTTTTAATAGATGAGTGAAAACATCTGAGCAGTTCTTTTAGAGATTCATTTTCCTTCCCAAAAAAGGTCCCTTGTTTACTTCCTATCTTTTTGAATAATGCAATAATTGACTCTTGTCATCTGAGCTCAATACCTTGGAGCCACTTCTGAATCTTCTCTCTGTGAGTTTCCATGTTAGTGACAAGTGGATTAAGGCAGACTGTGCTGGCTATAAATTCTGATTGCTACCATTGGATGTCTTAACAAACTGCAAGTAGAAACAAAGCACCAAGCAGATATACAATAGTAGCTTTTCACCATCTGTTATTATACTTGTTTTTCTTTTTTGGGTAAATATCTTGTCTTCATCTAAATTAAAAGCTCTTTAAGGCAATGACCTTATTTTCCCACAATAACAAGAACCACTCTGTGCCTAATTTCTGCTTAGAAATACTGGTTAATTTTGATTAGATGATAAGAGTTATGGAAGAGGATAAAAACATAAGGAGGAGAGAAGCATCACAGGACATGGAGGAAGGTAAAGAATTAGGAGATGTTTAAAGATGTGTCACCCATTTCACAAGTTTTATTGGAATGAGTTCTCTAAGAACCTAAGAGGCCAGTCTGATGAACTGACCTGAAAGTACAGTAATTTCAACTCTCCTCCAGACAGCTGATGCTTTTCAGCCTGATGACAGTCTTCTCTCTAATCAAACTAAGGAAGCTCTCCACATTTTCAGTGATTGGGAATCATAGAAAATTTAGACATGGGAATATTTCTCATTATCTTTGATACATGTGCAGTTTTAAAAATAAATCTCTAAATAGAATATTTAAAAAAAAAAAACCAGAGAGAATAAAGTGGCACATGTTTTCCTAGAGGGCTACAGCTCTTACAAATGTCTGACCTTGTTTGCCGGGTTGAGGACAGCATTAGTAGATTTCCCCACCTGAAATTAACACCATCCATCTACATACTGGCAAGTGTCTAGAGAGGCAGAGTCCAAGGAATCAGCTTGTAGGCTCATGGAATTGAATGCCCAGGTTTCCTGGGTCTTGGGAGCAAGACATTTTCATATGCACTCATCATGGGTACTCTTAGTCTATAAGGAAAATTATTTTTTAATTTTCCAAGGAATGTATTGGAATTACAGAAAATATTTATCCAGGGAAAAATGCCTGAATTCACTTGTGAAGATTGCAGTGTTATCACAAAGGTACAGGTTTATACCCCTAAAGTCTGTGTGTATCCAAAATAAAACATAGTGAGTAGAGATAGTTTTGTACTATTTTACCTCCCTTTTGTCTTGTTTCAAAATTCTAAGGCATAGTTTGTTTGTCCATATCTCTTTCCATATGTATGTATAATCATATCTTATGTGTTTCTTTTTTTTTTTGTGGCTCAGAAATGACACACTCACTCTTTAAATGGTGATTTCTCTGATCCTTTTGTTAAATTCTTTTTTTTTTAATTGAAAGATAATTGCTTTACAGAATTTTGTGGTTTTCTCCAAAAATTGACCCCCTTCCTAGTTCTCTGATTTCAACTGTAACTACTCCGCATTTTGAACTCTCTACTAGAAGTAGCATTTTATGTAGTTCTCTCAAAATACCCAATCACTATATACCTATGTTCCTTTGTACTTGGTGATCTCTCCACCTGGAATGCTGCATACATTCTGTATGAATAATAAGATCATACAATGAACCTAGTTTGACAAAGATACTTAGCAGGATTCTTAGCCATTACTGTAGGAGGCAGAAAGAGAAAAAGGCAGAAAGTCATTCTCCAGTATTATGGAAGAAATTTGTGCTATACCACTCTCCTCTGTGTAAGTTCTTAAGTTTCTTTGAGTTTTATTCTCCAACATTTAAAAATGAGGATAATAAAATGTCATATGACTGCTGTAAGGATAAAAAAAAAAGTGTCGGGAGCTGAGTTAGGCATTACTGACAAAATGGAGGCATGGCCCTAACCCCCCTCCCTTTGTTCCGTAGGCATGGACCTGGAATGAAGGAGTTAGGCTTTGTGATTCTGACTTGTTTTTTCCTTTCCTCAGCTGAGTTGACTGAGACTATTAAAGTGCTTATTGTTTTTGAGATGAGCATGAAAAGGCATAAAGCCTTCTGCAACTGTCTCAAAAAATAATTCATAAAGTTAATCATTGACATTTGTTCAATAATTTTTACAAAAGAGTGTTCCAGGGTGACCACAGAGGCCGCAGCTTGAGACCATGGGAAGGGTTGCTATCTGAGGCCTATTTGTGAGAAAAGTGTTTACAGCAAAAGAATTTGCTGAATTTAGGGCTTAGGAATAATTAAAATAGTTAGAAGCTTACGATTTAAGGAATGTTGTAATGTTAGCATATTCTACTATAGCTTATAGAAATTCAGGACTTTAGAGATATTATTAGCTAAAAGCCCTTTCTAAGAAATAATGTGCATAGGATACTAGGGGCAAACAGGACTTAGAAAGATAAGAAATAAACTGAGGTATGCGGTATGCAGCCCAGACATTAGAATGAGTTACAGTGCATTCACTGAGACACATGAGAAAAAGTAGAGAAGAGAATCACTGAGGCAGAAACTCCTTTTGAGGGGGAACAATGATTTTTGGAGAAAAATAAATCTGAGTCTATGAGAACTAAAAATATCAAACTTCTGACCTAATGCTTTTGTAAAAGTATAAAAGAGAATCATAAGCTTGAAATAAACAGGCAGTCGAAGAAAACTCAGAGGCTGCCTCAGTTTCTTGCTGACACCGCTCATGCCTTCAGGTTAAATCCCCAGCTGCTGGAGCTGGACTCTGACAAAAAAAAAAAAAAATTATATGAAATGTTATAGGCAAGGTAAATACTGTTTTGGGGATTCATTTCAGACCATCAGTTTTGTGACTGTATGATTTTCTCCGAGTTCTGTTAATGTCATTTTTCCCTTTAGGACTGGCCAAGAACTTTAACTAGGAGGAATCTATCATCTATATATTTATTTTTTGTCTCTATCATCAGGAGATTCACCTAGACCAAGATTATTCATTATTAAAAAAAATTAAGTACCTTAATAGCTTTAGCTAACATTATTGATGATGCCAAAGCCTTTGACTGTGTGGATCACAATAAACTGTGAAAAATTCTGAAAGAGATGGGAATACCAGACCACCTGACCTGCCTCTTGAGAAACCTATATGCAGGTCATGAGGCAACAGTTAGAATTGGACATGGAACACCAGACTGGTTGCAAATAGGAAAAGGAGTACGTCAAAGCTGTATATTGTCATCCTGCTTGTTTAACTTATATGCAGAGTACATCATGACAAACACTGCACTGGAAGAAGCACAAGCTAGAATCAAGATTGTCGGGAGAAATATCAATAACCTCAGATATGCAGATGACACCACTCTTATGGCAGAAATTGAAGAGGAACTAAAAAGGCTCTTGATGAAAGTGAAAGAGGAGAGCAAAAAAGTTGGCTTAAAGCCCAACATTCAGAAAACAAAGATCATAATATCTGGTCCCATCACTTCATGGGCAATAGAGGGGGAAACAGTGGAAACAGTGTCAGACTTTCTTGTTCTGGGCTCCAAAATCACTGCAGATGGTGACAGCAGCCATGAAATTAAAAGACACTTACTCCTTGGAAGGAAAGTTATGACCAACCTAGATAGCACATTCAAAAGCAGAGACATTACTTTGCCAACAAAGGTCCGTCTAGTCAAGGCTATGGTTTTTCCTGTGGTCATGTATGGATGTGAGTTGGAGTGTGAAGAAAGCTGAGCACTGAAGAATTGATGCTTTTGAACTATGTTGCTGGAGAAGACTCCTGAAAGTCCCTTGGACTGCAAGGAGATCCAACCAGTCCATTCTAAAGATTCTAAAGGAGATCAGGCTTGGGTGTTCTTTGGAAGGAATGATGCTAAAGTTGAAACTCCAGTACTTTGGCCACCTCATGTGAAGAACTGACTCATTGGAAAAGACTCTGAAGCTGGGAGGGATTGGGGGCAAGAGGAGAAGAGGATGACAGAGGATGAGATGGCTGGATGGCATCACTGACTCGATGGACATGAGTTTGAGTGAACTCCAGGGATTAGTGATGGACAGGGAGGCCTGGCTTGCTGCGATTCATGGGGTCCCAAAGAGTGGGACATGACTGATCGACTGAACTGAACTGAACTGAACTGAACATAAATGTGGAATTATTTTGAGAATTTGGGGATCTTACTCCAACTTTAATTATTAGAAATTACATTATTAGTAATTCTTAGAAACCCTTTGGTCAGGTCCTTTTTAAAATATTTCTCCTTCCAGTACCACAAGATCCCTTCTCCTTACTTTTCAATGGGTGTCTAGTATGTCTTCTTTATCCTTTTTTCTGTAGCTTAATTTCTTCTATGTAGTCTGTGAATTCTTCTCCACCATGACCTCAGCTATTCTATCTCTCTACTTGATGTAATTTTATAGATCTCATTCCTAAGAATAAGAATTTATCTTTATTCCTTAGTTAAAATTCTTGTGAGCTGGATAAAGCTACTTAGGTCAGGAGTTCAGGTTAACTAGAACAACATGGTTCCTTATGGACATCCTACACCCCAAGAGCTGTGCCACAGAAGATGATTTGGGTTTGAAGGCAAAAGTAAGCATGTCTATTGAGCTATATCTTTTTTGATTCATTTCCTAGAGTAATGGAAATAAAAACTAAAATAGACAAATGGGACTTAATTAAACTCAAAAGCTTTTGCACTGCAAAGAAAACCATAAACAAAATGAAAGATAATCCACACAATGGGAGAAAATATTTGCAAATGCTGCTACCAACAAAGGATTAATCTCCAAAATTTGCAAACAGCTCATGTGACTAAAAAACAAAACCCAATCAAAAAGTAGGTAGAAGGCCTAAATAGACATTTCTGCAAAGAAGAGCTACACGAAAACACACTCAATAACACTAATTATAGAGAAGTGCAAATCAAAAGTACAATAAGTTGTCACCTCACACAGTCATAATGGCTATTATCAAAAAGACTACAAATAATAAATGCTAGAGAGGGTTTGGAGAAAAGAGAAATTTTCTACACTGCTGGTGGGAATATAATTTGGTACAACCACTATGGAGAACAGTATAGAGGTTCATTAACTACTAAAAATAGAGATATTATATGATCCCACAATCCCACTCATCGGCATCTGGAGAAAAACATGATTTGAAAGGATACATGCACCTTATGTTAACTGTGCCACTGTTTACAATAGCCAAGACATGGGAACAATACAAATATTCACTGATGGATGAATAGATAAAGTAGATGTGGGGTGTGTCTGTGTGTTTGTGTGTGTGTGTAATGGAATATTACTCAGCTATTAAAAAGAATGAAATAATGGCATTTGCAACAACATGAATAGATCTGAAGATTATACTAAGTGAAGTAAATCAGACAGAGAAAGACAAATATCATATGATATCGCTTACATGCAGAATCTTAAAAATGATACAAATAAATGTATTTACAAGAGTGAAACAGAATCATAGAATAAGAGAACAAATTTATGGTTCCTGGGGCGAATGGTGGGACAGGGGGAGGGATATATATGGAGTTTGAGGTTGACATGTACATGCTGCTATATTTAAATAGAGAACTAACCAGGACTTTCTGTATAGCACAGGGAACTACTCAACACTCTGTAGTAACCTAAATGGGAAAAAAATTTAAAAACAGTCAGTTCAGTCACTCAGTCCAGTCCTACTCTTTGCTGTTCCACGGACTGCAGCACTCTAGGCCTCCCTGTCCATCACCAATGCCAAGAGTTTACTCAGACTCATGTCCATTGAGTCAGTGATGCGTTCCAACCATCTCATCCTCTGTCGTCCCCTTCTCCTTCCGCCTTCAATCTTTACCAGTGTCACGGTCTTTTTCAAATTGAGTCAGCTCTTTGCATCAGGTGGCCAAAGTATTGGAGTTTCAGTTTCAACATCAGTCCTTCCAATGAATATACAGGACTGATTTCCTTTAGGATAGACTGGTTGGCTCTCCTTGCAGTCCAAGGGACTCTCAAGAGTCTTCTCCAACATCACAGCTCAGAAGCATCAATTCTTTAGAGCTCGGCTTTCTTAATAGTCCAACTTTCACATTCATACATAACCACTGGAAAAACCATAACCTTGACTAGATGGGCCTTTGTTGACAAAGTAATGTCTCTGCTTTTTAGTATGTTGTCTAGGTTGGTCATAACTTTTCTTCCAAGGAGTAAGCGTTTTTTAATTTCATGGCTGCAGTCAACTTCTGCAGTGATTTTGGAGCCCCCCAAAAGAAAGTCACCCACTGTTTTCACTGTTTCCCCATCTATTTCTTATGAAATGATGGGACTGGATGCCATGATCTTAATTTTCTGAATGTTGAGCTTTAAGCCAACTTTTTCACTCTCCTCTTTAACTTTCATCAAGAGGCTCTTTAGTTCTTCTTCACTTTCTGCCATAAGGGTGGTGTCCCCTGCAAATTTGAGATTATTGATATTTTTCCAGCAATCTTGATTCCAGAATAGATACATGTATTTGTATAGTTGAATCACTCTGCTGTACATCTGAAACTAAGACAATATTGTTAATCAACTATAATCAACTATATATAGTTGATTGTTAATCAATTATATAATAAAGAGTTTACTTTCAAATCCTACTAGGATTTGAGACCACCTGAAATCTGACAATCTTCTAGGATCTATCAGAGGATCCTGGTTGTACAAGGGAAAATGTAGGGAGAAAATCCAAGGACTGACCTCAGCTTTAGGATTCCAGGAATTTTTTCTTGCTTCATTTCCATTCTGCATTCTGGAAAGCTTCTTTCTGTTTAGATATTTTCTAGTTAGTCTCATTTAGATTATTTGGGTTTCCTGAAGCTCAGTGTCACAGGACGGGGAATGAGAAAATAGAGCAAGGGCAATTTTTCAGTTTCTCTCCCAGATCTGCCTTATGACCTTTGAATAAAAGTGGAAAGTGGAAACTGACAGCAACAAAGCACTCATACTTACCTGGCTAAGAGGACACTGTGGTTGTCTCCCCAACATCTCTGTCACCCTTTCCTTGTGGTATCCTCATGAAATGCAGACAGATTGATCCACTCCAACATTTGGGTTGGTGAGTTCAGATTTGATTAAGAATCAGCCACAGTTACTGCTTACAGAGGTCTATTTCTTAGTCTGTCAGCCTTAGCATTCCTCTGGCCACAAGTGATGTGTAAGAATGAGTATTACATAAAACTTGGTTAATAGGACATAAATGTAACACTTCATTTTTTTTTTAAGTGTTTTTCTGACAAACTTACTACCAAGTAGGATTATTCTTTCATTAGACAAGGACACATGTAAATCAGATTACAACTGGCCATCCTGTTATTATGAAAAAGCCAGACTTTATAAAAAAAATTTGAGATTATTGATATTTTTCCAGCAATCTTGATTCCAGAATAGATACATGTATTTGTATAGTTGAATCACTCTGCTGTACATCTGAAACTAAGACAATATTGTTAATCAACTATAATCAACTATATATAGTTGATTGTTAATCAATTATATAATAAAGAGTTTACTTTCAAATCCTACTAGGATTTGAGACCACCTGAAATCTGACAATCTTCTAGGATCTATCAGAGGATCCTGGTTGTACAAGGGAAAATGTAGGGAGAAAATCCAAGGACTGACCTCAGCTTTAGGATTCCAGGAATTTTTTCTTGCTTCATTTCCATTCTGCATTCTGGAAAGCTTCTTTCTGTTTAGATATTTTCTAGTTAGTCTCATTTAGATTATTTGGGTTTCCTGAAGCTCAGTGTCACAGGACGGGGAATGAGAAAATAGAGCAAGGGCAATTTTTCAGTTTCTCTCCCAGATCTGCCTTATGACCTTTGAATAAAAGTGGAAAGTGGAAACTGACAGCAACAAAGCACTCATACTTACCTGGCTAAGAGGACACTGTGGTTGTCTCCCCAACATCTCTGTCACCCTTTCCTTGTGGTATCCTCATGAAATGCAGACAGATTGATCCACTCCAACATTTGGGTTGGTGAGTTCAGATTTGATTAAGAATCAGCCACAGTTACTGCTTACAGAGGTCTATTTCTTAGTCTGTCAGCCTTAGCATTCCTCTGGCCACAAGTGATGTGTAAGAATGAGTATTACATAAAACTTGGTTAATAGGACATAAATGTAACACTTCATTTTTTTTTAAAGTGTTTTTCTGACAAACTTACTACCAAGTAGGATTATTCTTTCATTAGACAAGGACACATGTAAATCAGATTACAACTGGCCATCCTGTTATTATGAAAAAGCCAGACTTTATAAAAAGCAGTTATGGAAATCAGCTAAGAGTAAGCAAAAGGAAATGGTCTTGACAGCATCACTGACTGAACACTCACTCACGTGAAACAAATCTGAAGTTCTTCTTTGTATTTTTTATCTATGTGAACCAATATAGTATATGTGTTATTTAAGCCATTTGCAGTAACTTTTTTCTTGCTTCCAAAAACATCCTAACAGATACCTTTGCTTCAGAATTTAAAACAACAACAACAACAACAACAACAACAACAACAACAAAAACACTTGTTGGCCTATATAACTGAGGGTTTCCAAGGTATTCTATCTTCAGACATGACTGGATACAGCAACAGTTCCTGGATACAGGAACTGTTTTGTCTCTCTTGAGTCTCTCTTCTACTTAGTTGGACTTATTTTCTGGTTTCATTCAGTAGCCCTCAGATACTCAAAGGTCTGCTTCTGAAGCAAGGGGTGGAGTGAACAACCCTAGCAGAATACTATAAAGTAAAATGAAGGGTAATTTTCTAGTGGCAAATTGTATAAAGTGATCAGAAGAAGAATGGATGAATTCTGGGCAGGAGTAAAAATAGATATCTACTAAATAAGGGCGAATCACTTGACTAAAAAGTCCTTAGTTCTAGTCCCAGTTGATCTGTAATTCACTGGATATGACCTTGGAAATGTTATTTAAATTCTTTTAACCTTGATTTTCAAATATTGAAGTTAGCATAAACAACCTTTAAGGTTTACTTTGATCTTATTTTAAAGTGATAGTATACTAAATACATTATAGTATACTGTTGTTCAATCAATCAGTCGTGTCCAACTCTTTGCAACCCTGTGGACTGCAGCATGCCAGGCTTCCCTGTCCATCACCATCTTCCAGAGCTTGCTCAAACTCATGTCCACGAGTTGGTGATGCCATCCAACTATCTTGTCCTGTCATCCCCTTTTCCTCCTGCCTGCAATCTTTCCCAGCATCAAGGGCTTTTCTAACTAGAAGGCTCTTTGTATCAGGTGGCCAAAGTATTGGAGTTTCAGCTTCAGCATCCATTTCTCCAATGAATATTCAGGACTGATTTCCTTCAAGATTGACTGGTTTCATTTCCTTGCAGTCCAAGGAACTCTTACAGAGTCTTCTCCAACACCACAGTTCAAAAGCATCAATGCTTCAGTGCTCAGTTTCTTTATAGTCCAACTCTCACAGCCATACATGACTACTGGAAAAACCATAGCTTTGACTAGATGGGCCTTTGTTGGCAAAGTAATGTCTCTGCTTTTTAATATGCCGATTAGGTTGGCCATACCTTTTCTTCCAAGGAGCAAGCATCTTTTAACTTCATGGCCACAGTAACCATCTATAGTGTTTTTGGATCTCAAGAAAATAAAGTCTATAATTGTTTCCATTGTTTCTCCATCTATTTGACATAAAGTGATGGGACAAGTTGCCATGATTTTCATTTTTTGCATGTTGAGTTCTACTGTTGAGCCTTTGAATGCTGAGTACTATAGTATAATATAGTATAGTATATTTAGTATACTATCACATCAGATGAAAATCGAAGTAAACTCTAAAGACTGTTTATGCTAATTACAACAGTGGAAAATCAAGGTTAAAATAATTTAAATGACTTTTCCAAGGTCACCTCCAGTGAACTATATAGACCAACTGGGACTAGAGCTAAGGACTTATTAGTCAGGCAATTTGCCTGTGAAAACTGGAAGAAGGTGACATATCAGTAAGAAAGAATAACACAGTGTCTTAGGTTTCTTACACAGTATAACTCAGGGACTATCACCCTCCCTGAGAGGTGATAAAATTTTGCTCCTTGCTTCATTTTTGGGGGAGAAAATAGGTGCTCCAATTTAGCAAAAATGTTTTAATCTAGGGAGAAAGAAAAATCTCTTCAAATACACCACAGCATACCTCTTTGAAGGTTATTTCTTTATTTCTTGGCATGTTGGCATCTTAATTATTTTAACTGTTAGAGCCACATATGGATTTCTTCTACTGCCGAATAATCATCAGAAATGAAAAAGGTTGCTTTGATCCTGCAAGAACATTTTAATCACAGGATGAATTAAATACAAGTCAGCAATTTATATCTGACTTGTAGAGCATCTGAAACCCTGACTCTCATCTAAAAAGGCAAAAAGAAGAAGAAAAATGAATAAGTATACTATTATTTTTTTCAGGCTAAAGAGTCACTTTTCACTGTACTTCTTTGAGTGAATGTGTAAATAATTCTTTAATAATAAGAGGCAATAGAAAGAAATAGAGGGTTGCATAATGGCTACAGGTTTGACATATCAAATTCAGAAAGTAATAGGACAAAAAGTGAAATATTTCTCAAAGTTCAAGGGCTTCAATTCAAGGGCCAGTGAAACCATAAGGGTTGTCCTTTGGCTTCTAGAGCCACTGCATAGTTTTTTCATTTGACATTGTCAAAAAGAATTTTAAATATTTTGCAGGCTACTCAGAGCTTAGAGTCCCAAAGATTTTTAAAGGTATCATAAAGGTTGTGATAATATTTCTTTTTATTCTTACAGAGTGGTTCAGAGGTTCTATTAAAAAGCCTGTTTAATACAAAATAAATGCAAGAAATTCTCAGATAGGAACTCTATGTAGAACAGACAATTTCTAACATAATGATACCAGATTTTGTCCCAACAGAGGGGTCAAATAGCTACAATGTGTGACCTCAGTTGCAGTAATTTTATGTCATTAATTTTCCATTAGTGCAGCTATGCAGGGAGTTGTGTTGCAAGCAGAGAGAAAACAAAACTTCAAGTTACTGGTCTTATATATTGCTATTCATGTGGGGGAAAAAAAAGAGGCATGAGTTTAAATGGAGGTAGGCACAGAGGTAGATTGCAGGTTGACTATTTACTATAAACAGAAGTGTTTTATTCATATATTCTTTCATTCATTATATTCCTGAATATTTCCTATGAACCAAATTCAGCATTACTCATTAGATTTTTTCAGAAGTGTTAATGAGAGACATTAAAAACACTCACTGGAAGAACTGATAAGAAAAGTGTAAGAAAACACTTAGCTGTGTGTATATGTGCATACCTGTGTTCATGGAATTTGACACAATAGTTTTTTTTTTTT